>CAUYUJ010015860.1:449543-527043 GCA_963575745.1 Prorocentrum cordatum
CCTACCTAGGCTCTGCCTAGAAGGGTTCTTACCCTCTTTCTTAAAGGGGCCGGGCAGTGTTGCCCGCCCCGGGCGGTTCCCCAAGGATCCGCCCCGCGGTTCCCCCAGTTGCGTCCCCTTAGCTTAGCGTTGCTTATCTCATCTTAGCTTAGCTTATGTCATATTAGCTTAGCTCAGCTTAATCTTAGCTCAGGTTTATCTTAGCTTAATATTCATCTTAACTTCGCCGAGCTTTAGCATAGCAGAGCACAGCATAGCATAACAGAGCGTAGCATAGTATAACGCAGCACAGCATATCATAGCAACACCCAGCATAGCATAGCATAGCGCAGCATAACATAGCATATCATAGCATAGCGCAGCACAGCACACCACAGCATAGCACCGCGCAGCATAGCATAGCGTAACATAGCATCGCACATCACTGCATAGCACAGCGCAGCATAGCATAGCATAGCATATCAGAGCGTAGCGCAGCATAGTATAGCATAGCATAGCATATCATCACATAACATATGATAGCATAGCGCAGCTTATCATATCATATCATAACATAGTTTAGCATAGCACAGCACAGCCTGACATACCATATCTTATCATATCATATCATATCATAGCGCAGCATATCATAGCATAACATAATATAGCATATCATATTATAGTATATCATATCATATCATAGCATATCATAGCATACCATAGCGCAGCATAACATGGCATAGCATAGCATAGCATAGCATAGCATAGCATAGCAACTAATGCTGCTTTCCTAGGGGCTCCAACTTCTAGGTAGGGTCGCACTGGGGTAATGTTTGATCTTGTTTGACTCTGGTTCATTCTTCTCCCGAAACCCGCCTGTAGGTGGCCATGTCCGACCAAACTGCAGACGCCTCTCGCGGCTTCCTGCCGCTCCCCGGCCCGGCTGGGGCCCAGATAACGCGTGCTCATTGCAATCAAAATTCCACCAGGGGCGCAAAACCCGACCAAGATTCCTCTTCCTCCTCCTCCTCCTTCCTCCTCCTCCTTCCCCCTCCTCCTCCTCCTCCTCCTGCCTCCTCCTCTCATCCTCCTCCTCTCCTCCTCACTCCTCCTCCTCCTCCTCCTCTCCTCCTCCTTCCTCCCCTCCTCCTCCTCTTCTCCTCCCCCCTCCTTCTCCTCCTCCTCCTCCGCTCCTCCTCTCCTCTCCTCCTCCTCCTCCTCCTCCTCCTCCTCCTCCTTCTCCGCCTCCCCCCCCCCGGGAGGTGTGCCTGCGGGCCGAGGACTGCGGCGTCGCGAGGCTGCGGGAGCTCGCCGTGGTGCCATGCCTGGGGAATTGCCTCCGGGCACGGCCGGGCTGGCCTCGCGAGTGAGCGCGCCGAGGAGCGGAGGCACGGTGGCCATGACCCAGACGTCAGAGGAGGAAAAGGTACCCGCCCCCCCCGCCCGTTTTGCCCTTTTTGGGCCTCCTGGGTGGCCATCGTCGCCAGCGCTGGATTCGCCTCGAAATCCTGGTCAGAACGCGCCCCGAGAGAGGTCTGGGGGGGCAGCGGGATCGGTACCTTTTGGTTTCCCAAAGACGTCGCCTGATCCTTCCGACGCCGATCTCGGTCATGTTGCATGCGGGCCGTCGTCGGCTCCTGAGGGTGGTCCGCGATCTGAGCCTGACCTCCTAGAGGAGCGATGAGAGGCATCGGCACCGACGTGTCCGCGTTCTGTCTGGGTCGTGGGCCTCGTGTTCACTGCCCTAAGTGTGCGAGTGTTCGCTTGCCGCGCTCTGCGTAATGAGCGCTGCTCTGCATAGACGACGGAGGCGGATTCGACTGGGCTGCAGGGGCGCGACTGGAGAGCCAGACCCCGATCAAAGAGTGGCCCCAGCTTGCCCAGAGCACGTCTTGCCCACGAAGCTGGACAGGCATGCCGTGGCATGCGTGGGCGGGACCTGGACGGACCCGTGTGTGGCCGCACTTCTCTCCAGCATTCGGCCCTCTTGTGGGCGGGCGCAGTGGCCCTCCGCATGCCCACTCGGCACCTGGCCACCGCACCGCACACTCCACGGAGGTGGGAGGCCCTGGAGCGGCGGCGAAAAGGAATGGGCCGATCCGCAGTCCCCGATCGTCCGAGGCTGCAGCCGCGCCTGCTTCCGCCTTCCCCCGCAGGTGCGCTCGGGCCTGGCGCGGGGCTCGCCGGTCTGCGTCGTGGGGCGCCCCGGGAAGACTGGCGGCGGCCCGCGCGACGGCCTCAGCATCTTCGCCACCAGCATCTGCGCTGTGCCCGCGCCGGAAGGCGGTTGCCGCGGCCACGCGCCCACGGTGGAGGTCGCCTTCCTTTCCCGGCGGCGAGGTAGAGGAGGAGGAGGAGGAGGAGAAGGAGGAGGAGGAGGACCAACAGGAGGAGGAGGAGGAGGAGGAGGAGGAGGAGGAGGAGGCCGACAGCATGCCGAAAAGGAGGAGGAGGAGGAGGAGGAGGAGGAGGGAGTGGAGGAGGAGGAGGAGGAGGAGGAGGAGGAGGAGGAGGTCGAGGGCCTCCGGTTCGGGGCCGAAGGTCCTGGCAGACGGCGGCCAGCTGTGGCGAGAGGAGGGCGCGGCGCGAGCTGCGGGAGCCGTGCCCCATCACTACGCCATGCTGCGGTTGGCCTACTTGGGCGACGCCGCCGCGTCGAGCGGCTGGCAACGGCAGCGGGGATTCCCATCCCCCCCCCACTTCTCTCACCCCGCCCACTCCTGCCTCTCCTCCCTTGCCCCCCACACCAACCGCCCTGCCTCAGCAGCAGCAGCAGGAGTGCCGACACGTCCCGATCAGGCATTTGCCCAGTCTGTGCTGCGGGTGGGGTCTGGCGTTCAGGCCGCGCCACGCCAAACCCGAGCCTGACGTCACCGTTTGCGCGGTTCCCTTACGTACCTCCCTCACCTACCTCCGACGACGTGCGTTTCCAACAAGACGTGACCAGTGGATTTCTCATTCCTAGCTCTGGGACCGCTTTATCGTCGAGCGGGTCGGTTTTATTTCAAGAGGCTTACGCCATTCCGCCGACCCCCAGAAGAGGCGTGGTGTCCACGGCTGAGGCGTCGTGGGCTTCTCGGGCACGGTGTGGGGATTCTGCAGTGGGCGTTTTGGGAGCTGTTTGGTGGCCTGACAGAGCCTCTTGTAGGCAGTGTTGAAGCGTGTTGTGGGCCGCCTTGGGGCCTCTTTTGGGCCTCTGGGAACTTATCGGGGGCCTCTTTTGGGCCGCTTGGGGGCTTCTTGGGGCCTTTGGGGGGCTCCTTGGGACAGGAAGATCAGATTTTCGGTTCGTGTTTTCTCTCTTCGCCTCGCTTGGTGCCCTCTTTGGGCGATCTTTCGCCGTCAAGGGCCCCTCTTTGGACCGTCTTGGAACCCTCCTGGGCTGTCCTGGGCTCCTCGTAGGGGCATCTTGGCCAGATTGGGGGCGGTCTACTGAGCCTCTTGGGCCATCTTGGAGTGACGGAAGCTCGAGAAGACGACACCCTCAGAAACACTGAACAATCAACGGGAAACCAATGATTCTGACCTTCCGGGGCCCTCTTGGGAAGGCTCTCTTGTGTGACTCGATTCGTCTTGGGGCGTCTTGGATCCATCGTGGGCGTCTCGGGCCAATCGCCCCGCGATCCAGGACCGTTTTGGAACGTCCCTGAGGCCACGGAAGACAGACTTGGAAGCTGTGGAGTCTCCGGGGGTGCGCCGAGGAGCCCGCAGACCCCCCCCCATCGCCCCGCCACCCCAGCCCCCTCCCCCCCCGCGCTAAACCGATGTTTGACCCTGGGGGAGGTGGAAGGGGGGAGGAGGGGGTACCCAGGGAGCGGCGGCGCTGGAGGAGGAGGGCGAGGACGGATCGGGTGTTGCAAGAGTTCTTCGGCCACGCGCAGAGGTGGGCAGGGGGAGGGGGTAAGGCTTCTTAGGAGGAAGCTGCTTCTTAGAAGGCGCGGGCCTTGCCTGTAGACGTAAGGCCAATCAACTTACACGCCTTCTTGCCCCCAGCAGGCGGGTCGGCGCTTGGGGGCTGAGAACGATTGCCCCCAGAGGAGGCAGGCCTCTTTGTGGCCAGGAGACGTCCCTCGCGGATTTCTCCGCTATGCCCAGAGATCTGCTCCAAGCCCTGGTCATCCGCACTCTTGGAGGAGACTTGGGGGATTCGAGGACACTTTCAGGTTTTGGTGGCCCTGGAGCTCGAGACAAAGCATCTCGTCGGAGGCCTGGACCCCCATTCCTTCTGTATACCCGTTTCTATCATACCAGCCCCGGGGAACAATGAGAAGGAGAAGGCCTCCTCAGAAGGCGGCGGGACTTCTCGGAAGACCTCCAGCCTTCCGAGAGGCTGTCTGTGCCTTCGGGGCAGGCTCACAAAACTCCTCAGAAGGCCAGGGGACTTCTGAGCCTTCTGCGAAGGCCCGCCCCTTCTCACTTCCCCCCCTCGCCCGCCCCCGAGGTAGGGGCCCGATAGCCGACACGGTCAGTCATTTTGGCTCCGCGTGTCGCTCCGAAGCTCTGGCCCACCGCGCTTCGGCGCGACGCGATGCCACTTCCTGAACCCCAGTTGCAGAGCACGGAGCTCAGTTCCATCCGGCCTCAGACGCGGCCGAATCTGGTGGGCTCGCGCGAATGGGGATTCGGTGTCCTGCGCCCCCCAAGGTGTATGACTTCCTTTTTGTTGACGGGCCCCCAAAAGCGTCAACGCTCCGAGCTTCGCCTGGCCCTTCCGCCCCGCCGGAGCGCAGCGACACGCCATCCGCTGGCAGGGCACACGGCGCGTCGCCAGCGCGGCCACGGCCGCGGCACGCCCTCCCAAAAGCTTCCTGACCGCAGGGGCCCGGCAGCCCGCCCAGAGATCCCTGCGCCGAACCTTTTTCGAGATGGTCGCTTCCGTTTTTTTTGTTGTTTTTTTTTCTTGGCCCGGGGACCCTCGCAGATCTCGATCGATTCGGTTCACTGGGTGACGCGGAGAAGGTGGGGCCCAGGGATCCGGGCGTGCTCTTGTTTGCGATGTTGCACTCGTTTCGCTACGTCGGATCTCAGGGGACGTGCGGTTTCGCCAACGGGGGCCGATCGCCGACCTGTCGGCGACGTACCTCCGACTCCAGGTCAGAGCAATGCCTTCCTCCGTGAGCCCGTCCCCTGGCGGTCAGGACTCGGGCCTCCCTCGGCCGATCGGGGCGATCCAGGAACCCCCCGGACGAGCTCTCGGCGAGGTGCAGCCGCTGTGAGGCGACCCGAGGCTGGAAAGCGTCCGAAAATCTGAGACCTCGAACCTCGAAGCTCGATGCCCCCATCGGATGTCTCGATGTGTTCAATATACGGGCCTCCCAGACCCGACCCACTCCCCAGCACCGGCCTCTCATCCTGAGTTGTTTTGTGACTGTCCACGGGCCGGGCGAGAGGTCCCGGAGGCCGAAGCCGATTCGATATCGGCTCTGACTGGCCCCATCCGACCTGATTCCGGCTTTCGGGCGATCCAACGAGGCCCGATGCCTGCACGGCGCTGCTGTGCATCCTGGCGCCGCCGAGTCGACTCGATTCCGATTCCGAGCCGAGGCGGCCCGACTCGATACGCGTTCCGATCCGATCCGGTTTCCCGGTTCGATGCCGGCAGTGCTTGTCGTGCAAATCAGCGGCCTAGACGTCACGATTCTTCTCCATCACGTCGACTACCAGAGGTCTCGACCCATTCCCAAACACACACACACACTCTGGTTTTTCATCCCGAGTTATTTATGCTTTGACGGCCCCGAGGCCCGGCAAGGGCCCCCAGAGGCCGAACAAAGAGAGTCGACTAGGCTTAAGAGTGACCTTTCGCCAGAGTGACCTTTTGGTGCGCGCCCAACGGGGTCTCCCGATCGCTGAATGCGAAGCGGTAGCAGCGACTTACGCGTCCAGGTTTTGCTACCCTGCCTCCCCCGTTTAGTCGCGCACCAAAAGTCGCTCTTGCCTAGGGTCACTCTTGCGTGCAGCCGAGAGAATCCCGAGCATTTTCTGTGGGTGCAGGGCAGAGGGTGAAAACTGAAATGCCGTTTCGATGGATCTTCGAGGCTTGAATCTGCAAAAGGCGAGTCACAGGACGGATGACTTCTCGAGGTGCAGAAAAGCCCAGATGGATTTCACCCCGAGCCCTCCGCCCCAAGAACAAATGCTCAGGCAACGCCGCCCCTCGTGCTTCTGCCCTGGCTATCGAGGGGCTCCGGGCACTCCGCAAGCCCCCCCCCCCTTCGAGCCGCGGCCTCGCAGCACTTCTCGCCCGCCGGGCGCCCGCCGAGGTCCGCCCCTGCCGCCGGCGGGGGGTGGGCGTCGTCGTCGTCGCCGTCGTCGCCGTCGTCCTCGTCGTCGTCGTCCTCGTCGTCGCCGTCGTCGTCGCCGTCGTCGTCGTCGTCGTCGTCGTCGTCGTCGTTGTCGTCGTCGTCCTCGTCGTCCTCGTCGTCCTCGTCGTCGTCGTCGCTGTCGTCGTCGTCGGGAGGGAGGGAGGGCGCGCCGCCCGCAGGCAGCAGCCCGCGCAGGAGGCCGCGCGGCCGTCGCGGCAGGCCCTGCTGGAGCGCGCGCTCGCGGCCGCCTGCGGCGGGGAGGCCCCGGTCGTCCAGGCCGCACCGCGGGCCCCCGTGGGCGGGCCTGGCCCCCGCTCCGCCCAGACAGCGGGCGCCTCGAGGCAAAGATCGAGACGGAGTTTTGGTCTTCGGTTTCGGCCTCTGGGGGGCATTCCCGGGCCTCGGAACCGTCAAAACAAGTGTTCGGGATGGATTGACCGGTCCCGGGGTAGGGTTCGAGAGGTCGGTGGCGCCCATGTCTCGATCAAGAAAGTCGTGACGCAGGATGTCTGGGCCTGTCCCTCCTCTTCCTCCTCCCCCTCCTCCTCATCCTCCATTCCTTTTCCTTATGAACAATGTTTCCCTGTCGCACCCCGACGCCAGTTGTTAGGGCGGACCGGGCGTTTCGCTTGAGACTTTCTCGCGATGTATGATTCTGCAGCTTAAAATTTGGCAACAGTTTCACAGATGGAGGGCGGGTCGTTTTCAAAATGTGGCTCTCGCCTCAGCGCCGCGCACATTCGCTTTCAACATGTCTAAGAGTTTCACGGGTTGAGGGCGGGTCGTTTTCAAATGGTGGATCCCGTCTCAGCGCGGCGCACATTCGTCTATAACATTTGCCAGAGCCTCACGGATTGAGGGCGGGTCGTTTTCAACATGTGGATCTTGGTGTAGCGCCGCGCACATTCGTTTATACATGTTGCAAGAGTTTCACGGATTCCAGTGATCAGCGTACCAGAAATGGTGTTTCGGATGGATTCAGGCTTACGCGGGCGCAACAGTTCTTTTGATTTCCAGCGTTGGAGTCTCAGGAAGTGCGTTCTGGTACGATGCAGCATCGTCAAAACGCAACAATCAGGTTTGTCCGTGGCGTTGGAATCCCGAGAACCATGTTTTGGCATGCTTAAGGATATTCAAGCGGCTGTCTTCCCACGAGGCAGTTCCCTCAATGGAAATGTATCGTTGTAGAAGCCTGTGTCGAGGGAGCTTGGAGGGAGGGTTTATTCCAACATCGTTGATGACTCTTGGGTTTACACTGGTCCTCCTGCTGCTGCTGCTGTTGCTCCTCCTCCTCCTACAGCTACCATCTGGGCCTAAGGCATGTCAGGGCAGCAATCGAACCCCGTACAGTCATCTCACAGTCCGTGGTGATGGAATCATGGAGGTGACGGCCCGCATGGGCAAGGCAAGAGCGTGGACAGCCTCTCTCGCAGCTCCTCCCGCTTTGAATGTCAATCCGATCACCGTGCACAGTGCTCCCGCCGGACCGTTGAGGCGCCATGCAACGAAGTGGACTTCGCGCTCACAGCAACGCGCTAGACGACGACTACTCCTGCACTACGCTAGGCAGACACAGCTGGACTTCCTCACCTTCGTGGCGTACGAGGCGGAGAAGGAGTACGAGCTGTACCATCACCGCGAGCACGTGGCGCCCGAGAAGCAGCCGAGCAGCCGAGCTTCATGGGCAAGAACGCGACGATGAGCACCAAAACCACCGCGACGCACCAGGAGCAGCAGAGCTTCGAAGACCAGGAGAAGGCGCTGAGCACCAAGGACGTCGCGAAGGACATTTGGCGGCAGAACTTTCTAGAAACGGACGCGCAGGGCACCACGGGCGACGCGACGCACGAGAGGAAGCAGAGCTACACGGACCAGGACGACACGCTGGGCACAGAGGACACCGCGGCGCACCATGAGCAGATGAGCTTTCTAGAGACGGGCGCGCAGGGCACCACGGACGACGCGACGCACGAGACAAAGCAGAGCTATTCGGACCAGGACGAGACGTTGGGCACAGAGGACACCGCGACGCACGAGGAGCAGCACGGCTTCGAAGACCAGGGAGAGGCGTTGGGCAACCAGGGCGCACCGCTGGACGACGGGAAATCCGAGACGAACGAGCAGCAGCACGAGACCGACCTGGACGAGACGCAGGACACCAAGGACACCGCGACCCTAGAGCAGCAGCAGAGCTCCGCGGACCAGGAGGAGGCGCTGAGCACCAAGGACGCCGCGACGCACGAGGAGTAGCAGAGTGGCAAAGCTGGACGGGGCGCTGCGCAACAAGGACGACGCGATGCACGAGCTAAAACGGAGCTACGCGGGCCAGGGCGAGACGCTGCGCACACAGGACCACGCGGAGCACGCGGAGCAGGATAGCTACAACGACCAGGACTCGACGCTGGGCACGCGGGGGCGCGGAGATAACGCGGCACACGAGATGCCGCCCTCTTTCATCGACCTAGTTGCCGACGTCGTGGAGCGGCGTCTCGAGGAGGGCTACGTGGTCATGGCCTCGTGGTTGTACTCCAGGCTCCATGAGTGGATCCAGGAGGCCGTCACCGCGTGGACCAGCTACGGCGTTTTCGAGATGGTTGGCACGAGTCAATTTGTGGGGGTGGACATAGTGCACGGCACCCTCCTGCAGGGACACGCCAATTCAGAAGAGGAACGGAGCAACACTGAGAGCGACGAGGAGGATGCCGACACAGAGTGGGAAGCAGCTGACCAGCAGGCATCTGCGAGGAGCGGGTACCGCCCTGCCCGCGTGCCCCTGCGCGGGGAGAGCCGGTGCAGGCAGGACCAGAGCGCCGCGTTGCGCGAGCGACCTCCCACTAAGTGAACGCAGCTAGGCCGAGCTAGATTTACAACCGCCACTCCGTTCTGGCTTAGAGTAGGCGTCACCCTCGACATCGGCCCGACAGCTCGATCGATCGATCCTCTTCCTCCTCCTGCTCCTTCCTTCCTCCCGTCTCCTCCTCCTTCTCCTCCTCGTCCTCGCCCTCGTCCTCCTCCTTCTCCTCTTCCTCACCCCCCTAAGGTTCCAGGGCGGTTGTTATAACCGCCAATCCGCTGGCAATTAAAAATAACCGCCAAGAATAAAACCGCCAGAGCATGAACATACACGAATCATGATACTAGTACGTGGCAGACGCTGATCGCGAGAGCACTGTAAGCAACTCGCGCGATCTGGAGCTTATCGGTTGGAAAGGGAAATGACTTTCATCGGTGTTGTGGTTGTAAACGTTAAAGACGAGTGCATGCGGCGCCCAGGCGAGAGCACCATGATGGAAATAATTGTTCGCGGGGGGGGGCCGCAAAACACAATAAGTAGGATGGCCGCGTGGGTTGGGACAAGGATGAGTAGCGGCAGGAGCACGAACTCATCATCCTCAACGTCGCCAGCATCCCGCACCCCGTCCCCGCATTCCCCGTCCTTCCCCCATCATCTTCCTCCTCCTCCTCCTCCTCCTCCTCCTCCTCCTCCTCCTCCTCCTCCTCCTCCTCCTTCTCATCCTCCTCCTCCTCGTCCTCCTCCTCCTCCTCCTCCTCCTTCTCATCCTCCTCCTCCTCCTCATCCTCATATCCTCCTCGATCCTCCTCCCCCCCTCCTCCTCCTCCTCCTCGGCCATTTTGGCTCAAGCGGCACACATTTTGGGACTAGCACAGTTCCGCTTATTGTATGAGTGACACCGAGAGGCCGTCAAAGGTTTCACGCACAGAAGCTCCTGAACCTATGAACCATTCTGATCTGGAGGCTCTTCTCGGCCGGGCAGCCGATCGTGCAGCTGATCGCACGGTGGAAAGGCTCACCACCAAATTCGATGAGATGGAGGGTAAAATCATGAAGCGTATGGACTCGAAGTGCGAGGAGATGGAGAAGAGGTTCGATGCGAAGATCGAGGAGGTCAAGCGTATGGCAATGGGAGGTGGGTCATCCAACGGCTCCACCTTCGCCCCCGCCGCACGCGATGATGGTAACCCCTACTCGAATGGATTGGAGAACAGGCCCAGCACGCTGGAGCTGAAGAACTGGGTGGCCGACTGGGAGGACCCCGACACCACGAGCCTGACCCAGGTGGACGCGAAGGCGTTTTTGCAGCGCATCTTCTCGGCGATACCCGCCGAGGTCCAGAGTCTCATCAACACCCAGGGTACCTACGACAAGGTGGACCAGAGGCTGCTGCACACCAAGCTGCTGGTGGTGATGGCTGCTGGCGGGTCTCGTAGCGATATGTGGAAGACGCAGAAGGAGATCTCCAAGGTGCTCCCCTCCTTCACCATCAACGGGCGCGAGGCGAAGTGCACCGTCACTCCGTCTCCTGAGGCGAAGCCCCTCACGATCCAGGCGGGCAAGTTCTACGGGTTCCTGGAAAGCCAGAACAAGCAGAAGGAGCTGTTCAACCTCCAGTACGGCGTCAGGACGGGCTCTCTCGTCGTGAGGTACGTCGCGCAGGCCGAGAGGCCGGTGAGGATCGCGCAGTACACGATTACGGGTGGGTGGAAGATCTTCCCTGACCATTGGCCTACGGCTTTCCCCGGGGGCCCGTCGGTGGAGGTTGCCTTCCGCACCCTGTCTGCGTGACACGGTGCAGGCGCAAGCTTTGGTCAGTTACATGTTTCACGGTGCAAGAATTTACAGATCGTGTCTTGGAACGTCAGTCGTATCAGCGTGCACTCGGTCGGGGATTTGCTTGAGTGGATCGCTTCTCAATATGGTACCAGCTGTGTGGTTCTCTTACAGGAAGTTGGGTCCTGGTCTCGGGACCCCACGGCTGCGGGGTGGGTTGTAAGACACGAGCCTGGGCACTCGACGGCTATTGCTTGGCCGTCTACCTTGTCTTCGAATTCGGGAGCTACTAGGAGTTGCTTACATGCCATCGCAGTCCAGTTCGGGGACGTGGGCATAGTGAGCTGCTACCTGCCAGATTCTTGGAACAAAACGTTTGAACAGTTTCAGGATGCGGTTGGCGAGATCGACAACTTACGTTCATGGAGTTTCAGCATTGGTTGCAAGCACGTCGTCATCGGGGGCGACTTCAATACACAGCTGCCTCCTGACCTTCCTCATGTCACGGGCCCCTTCAGTCCAGCAGTGTTCGCGTCGACCTCGGAAGGCGTGGAGAGGCAGGAGTTCCTTATATCTAAACTGATGGAGTGGGGGCTGAAGGCTGCCAACACTTTCTCGCATAGTTCGTTGGAAGCAGATTCTAGCAGAGGTCTGATTGCCAGTCAAAGCCCTTCTGTCTTGACCTCTACTTCAAATGTCCCCGCGTCGGACACTGTGGTCTCAAGACGCTGCCGTACCTTCCATCACCTTGGGATGCATTACGACGCCATGATTGACTTCATTGCTGTGCCCACCTCGTGGGGCACTCGGTCGTCATGTGCTAACGGGGAGGTGATCGTGGTCGGCGGCGCGCAGCGGGACCACTTCCCGGTGTGGGTTCAGGTACTGGGAGGACACTGCACCCTCCGTCGGCTGGGGCGTCGCCTCGCTCTGACGGGCTGGTCTCCTGAGAATGCTGCTTCTCTGCAGATGTACAGGGAAGGGGTCCTGAAGGACATGGAGGAGCACGGATATGAGATGAACAACACTAGGATCGAGGAGTTCGGGAGGAGCCTGGTGACGAGGGCGAAGGAGGTAGAGCACAATACGAGGGGGAGGATCATGAGGGACGTCTGCAACAAGCCAGAGAGCCTTTTGAAGATCTCCAGAGCCATTCTCTCGCTCCCGAAACAGGACCCAAGGAGGCGAGAACTTAGGAGGCTGGAGGTGAAGGAGAGGAGAAACTGGGAGAGGAGGAGGTGGAGGGTTCAGCATCCCTCGGGGCGTCGCAACGCGTCACGCGTGGCTGTTGGGAGGGAGTTGGTGGACATCACCGGTCAGGTTCAGGAGGGCGTTTCTAAGTGGGGGAAGGTGGTGGAGGACTACTGTAGGCACAAGTACACGGACCCCGACGAGACCCCTGAGGCCCAACTTGAGAGAGTCCAGAAGCTTTGGGAACGAGGTGGCAAGCGTGCCGCTGCTGAATATAGTGTACACCATGTTCTGCAAGCTAGGAGTAGGCTCGGTACTGGCAAGGCGGGAGGAAGTGACGGTGTTGTCTCGGAGATGATTCTGGCCTTGGGCTCCGAGGTGGTCTTCAAGGTTTACGAGCTGTTTGCTTCTCGCCTGTGTTCTGGGGGAGGCCCCGTGGAAGCCTGGAAATCTATCGTCATGACCTTTCTGGCGAAAGAGCCCGTAGCCCGCGACATCGCTAAGCACTTCCGTGGCATCTCACTCTTGTCAGCTACTTTGAAGTGGTACGTGACTTCTCTAACGCTGCTGATGCAGGCGCAGGGCAGACCTCCGTTGTTACGACAGCTGTGCATCATGGGCTTCGAGCCGCACATGTCGTGCAACCAGGTGATAGGCCCCATCTCGATCCTACTCACCAAGTGCCACGAGTGGCATCGTCAGTGCCCGTTCGCGCTTTTTATGGGCGACGTCTATCAGGCTTTTGACAACTTACGTGGGAGGGAGGTGGCACATTGTCTAAACTTACGCAATACTCCGGGGGACTTGGGGGCAGCTCTCCTGAGAGAGAACGTCGACTGTCGCCTGGAGGCGGTGTTCGAGGGGGTGCCGATTCCGAACGGGGTCCCGTTTAGTAAATGTGAAAGGCAAGGGTCCACGGACGCTCCGATGAAGTGGAATCTGGTTCTGGGGGAGGTGCTTCGGGAGTCGCAAGCTTACTTCAGGGAAAGCGACCTGGGGGTCACCATCAACGGGCACAGCTACACGCACATACTTTGGTGTGATAACATATATCTCATGGGTAGGTCTATCTCACAGATCACACACATGACCCAGATCCTGACAGGCATCCTAGCTAGGTATCGGCTCTGCTGGAAGCCAAGTTCGCTGGAGTTTATCTCGCCGGTGGAGCCGGAGATCCAAGGGTACTCCGTTATGGCGCCCGATCCTCGTGTGCCATCAGGGGTTTTAAGCGCACTGACGGTTTCAAGATGCTCTTCTAGTCTGCAGTTGGGGAGTATCATCACAGAGACGGGGAACGCGTGGCCCGACGTCAAGCGGAGGGTGGAAAGGGCCAGGGCCGCTTTTTGGGGAGAGAAGGTGTTGCGATCTAAGCTGTTGCCTATTCAAGAGCGCATGAGAAGATACTCAGAATTTATCGCACCCATCTTATGCTACGGGTGTGAAGCGTGGGCCATGACACAGGGCATGCTCGTATATCTGGCCAAGGCGGAGGGTGGGATGCTGGGCAAGGTGGGGAGGACGAGGAAGAGGAGACCTGGAGAGAGCATCGCACAGTACATGCAGAACACCACGCGCGCCATTCGTAAGATGTATGTCAAGCAGGGCCATCTGCTCGTGCATGAGCGCGTACTGCAGCAACGGCACAGATTTGCGGGGCGGATCTTCGGGGGTGGAACGGACTCGACTTCGGCTTTCTTCCCGTCGGGCTACGAGCAGCTCGGTTGCGATGTAGGGGGGCTTGGCAGGGCGCCTCTCGAGACGGGGGCCCACCAGTTCCTGCAAGACGCGTTTGAGTTCATGTGTGAAGACAAATGGCAGGACCTCAAAGAGCAACAGATACAGAATCGCAAGAAACGTGTTCGATTAGAAGGCTTGTCTTTTGCATCTGCGGCCAGGGAGGAAGAGCCGTGGCAACACCGGAGCGGCTGGCAGAGAGTACCGCAGTGGGAGGATTTCTGGATTACTCATCTCGGGGTGGGATGGAGGGAACTCGCGAGGATGCCTAGGGAGTGGAGGGAGCAGGAGGAGGAGTTCATCACTAGCATTCTCATGCGCGCAGGGCTTCCTCGTACACAAGTCCTGGCCGTGAGAACGAAAGCCCTGGAGGAGAGACGTGCATCTGCTGGGAGAGAAGCTCGCGTTGTAGCGCCTCGCCCCCTTAAATGTCGTGCCCGTGCCCCTTGCGAGAACGCGTCAACGACAGCAACCGCGCAGCACAATTCAAGCAGAGGTCTGGTTGCTGGCCCAAGCTCGTCTGTCTCAACCTCTGCTTCAAATTCTTCCCCGACAACATTAAGAATGCTGTTGGATATCAAAGGCGATAACCAGACGGTGGTGGAGTGGGCCAATGGGAGGTGGCACTGTCTTAATCCTCATCTCCTAGCTCCCCTCAGTCGTGTTCGTACTCGTCTCTATCAGCTGTATGAGCTTGGTTGGGTTCCTGTTGAATATGGGGGAGAGTATGTACGCCATGTATACCGCGAGTACAACCGCGAGGCCGACTCCTGTGCTACACGCGCCCTGTCCCTGGCGGCAGCTTGTACGGAAACGTTCCCACGTCCGGCCTGGGCAACCCTAGAATCGGGATGTCACCTTCGTTGTTCCTTTGACGGCGGGAAGCGGGAGGAGGGCGTGGGAGCGGGCTGGGTTATTTCTTGGTATCATGAGGCGACGATGGAGGAGGTAGTCTGGAGGCGTAGGAGTATTCCCCTGGACCCGAAGTGCAGCACCATGACCGCCGAGTTGGTCGGCATTGCAGATCTCCTAGAATGCTTATATCGCCTTGCTCATTATCAATACTTGGAGGAGTGGGAGGACATGACTATGGATGAAGGGGATGCAGTGAGGGGCCCGAAGCGTCGTCGTCTCTTTCTCGATCGCCTGAGCTAGCTGCCTCCCGCTGCCGCCACTGCTGTGTCTTCGCCGCCGCGCCGCTCGGAGTAAGACTGTCGGGCGAGGGGGTCCCCCCTCAGCAGGCCCAGAAACGCCGAAACGCCTCCTCCTCCTCCTCCTCCTCCTCCTCCTCCTCCTCCTCCTCCTCCTCTTCCTCCTCCCCCTCATCATCCTCTTCCTCCTCCTCCTCCTCCTCCTCCTCCTCATCCTCCTCCTCCTCCTCCTCATCCCCCTCCTCCTCCGCCTCCTCCGTTTTTTTTGTGTGCCGTCTTCCACGTCGACGGTGCGTGCGCCATTGCCCTCGACCACGCGATCGAGGCGTTGTAGATGTTGTGCCTACGGGCGTTTTTAACACAAGATACAAGACACATGAAAACAGCGCAGTGCGGGTTGGTGCCCGCGGGCGCACGTGCGCCCAGATCAAGGTGACCTGGATCGCGTCGCCAACGGCGTCTCGCTCCGAGATCGCCAGCCACGCCTTCGGCGATCCAGGGCCGATGCGGCACGCTGGCCAATGCCAGATTCCGTTCGGCGGGTATAGCTCCCGCGGTGGCAGTTCTATCTGCTCGGGATGTCACCACTCCCACGTGGGAGCATCCCACGCCAGTTGAGCCACAAAGAGGCTGTGATATATCCTCCGTCCTCCGTCCTCCGATCCTCACCTACACTCTTCCTCCACCATCTCATCGACCTAATCATCTTCATCCGATTGTTCCTCCCGATCGTCCTCGTAATCGCAATCATGCCCATCACACGTTGTCCGCCGCCGTCCGACCGAATCCGTGCCCGCCCCGTCGCTGGTCGACTTCCCGCTGCCTTAATCACACACGCACGCGTGTCTCGTCTGCAGGAGCTCGTCCGAACGCAATTGAAACGTGAACATGCCACTGATGCGCCGATGACGGGCCACACGGGCGCACGCACAACCGTTCCCCAACGAGGCCGTTGACCCCGCCATGGACTCGCCATTGACCCGCCGTTGACCCGCCTGCGACTTCGATGGTAGCCCGCTTGGCCCGTCATCGGCTCATCAGTGGCGTCGGCCGTGCTTCAAACAGAAGCGGGAACGCTCGAGGCAGCAGGGCGCACCGTGCCGACATCGCCACGTATTCACACCGTGCCGAAGCTCACACCCCCATGCCTTGGAGGACCGTTCTATGTTGTTTGAGTGCGTGCATGCCCACCTCGTCGTCACACTCCTCCTCCTCCTCCTCTCCGATACTCCTCCCTCTCTGTCAGTTGATGCACATGTCAACTTGCGTGTATTATTGTCGTTGCTGTTGTTCGGTCTGGCTTTGGCACGGGGGTCGAGGCAACGTCGCTATCTAGTCAAACTCAAACTCACGCGCGCCGTACCTAACATCCTGATCAGCCAACGCTTCATCGACCGCATTGCCGATCGCCTCGGCGAACGCCTGGGGGTATTCCTCCGACTGCTTCTGGGTCGGCGACGCGTTCACCCATGCTCCCTTGGCTGCACCCCAGCCCTTGGTGTGGTCGGGCTGACTGCCGTCGGCGGATGGCACGCGTTGGGTCTCTTTGTACAGTGGGTCGGAGCCACTGCGCTCCTTGGGGGTGCGCATTCCCATCGGCTCTCTTATGGGGCAGGGCATAAGGGAAGAAGGAGGAGGAGTAGGAGGAGAATGAGGAGGAGGCGGAGGAGGAGGAGGAGGGAGATGGAGGAGGTGGAGGATGAGGATGAGGAGGACGATGATGATGGGGAGGGGGTTGATGAAAACGAGGGGGCGGAAAAAATGTTTGGAAGTTATCCCGATGAGTTGTCATCCTGCTCCGCCTACCTCCTCCTCCTCCTCCTCCTCCTCCTCTGGATCCTCTGGATCCTCCTCCTCCTCCTCCTCCTCCCTTTCCACTCCCCAGCATGACGGTCAGAGCGACGCCCGATTCGGTGAGAGACACACACTTAGCGAAACGGGACGGGATGGGCGGGAGGGGTCGGATGTCAGATGTAGCACGAGCACACCTAGTTTGTTATATCTTTCTCGGTGGCGGCGTTGTGCAATATGTATGTATGTATGTATGTATGTATGTATGTATGTATGTATGTCTGTGTGTATGTATGTATGTATGTATGTACGTATGTATGTATGTGTGTATGTATGTATGTATGTATGTATGTATGTATGTGTGTGCGTGTGTGTGTATGTATGTAGGTATGTATGTATGTATGCATGCATGCATGCATGCATGTATGTGTGTCTGTCCGTATGTATGTACGTATGTATGTTTGTATGTATGTATGTATGTATGTATGGATGGATGTGCGTACGTACGTACGTACATACGTACGTACGTACGTATGCATGTACGTATGCATGTGTGTATGTATGTATGCATGTATGTGTGTATGGATGTATGCATGTATGTATGTATGTATATATATATATATGGATGTACGTACGTACGCATGTAGGTAGGTAGATAGGTCGGTATATGTGTATGAGTTTGTGTGTATGCATGTATGTGTGTATGTATGTGTGCGTATGCATGTATGTATGTGTGTACGTATGTACATGACGTATGCGTGTAGGTATGTATGCATTTATGTATGTATGTATTTATACATGTATATATGTATACACGGTTGTACGTATATATGTATGCATATGTGCATGTATACATGTATGCATGCATGCATGTATGTATGTATGTATGTATGTATGTGTTTAGGTATGTATGGATGTATGTATGTATGTATATATGTGTATGTACGTGTGTATGTATATGTGTATGTACGCATGTACGTATGTGAGTATGTATGTATGTGTGTAGGTGTGTATGTATGTATGTATGTATGTGTTTACGTATGTGTGTATGCATGTATGTATGTATACACGCATGCAGGTATGCATATAGACGTGCGTGCGTAAACACGTGCAGAGTGGGCGTCCCATCCGACTCAATATGCCGCCATCCCGCCTCCCTCGATCGAGGACCAGCATGGCATCTGCTAATGAATCATTCCACTCCCGCCACCGTCTCGCAAAGCCCGCCAATGCAACCTGCGGTGCGCTCGATGACACAACTGGGGCCACGCAACGGGCGGGGGTGTCACGGTTCTCGGAGATGTCATGCAGAACACGGTGCCCAGAGAAACGACGGTTGGTCACATTCGTCTTCCCCCCCGTTGCCCATCCTCCGTCGTCCACCGATTGGGGGCACACCCCCAGCCGTCCTAATCCTCAGTAACCCTGCCCCCATTCAACCGTCTACGTTTTGCCACCCCCTATCGAGCACATCCTTCAGCTTAAGGTCGGCATCCCTCTGGTTGGCGGCACAATACTTGTTAAAGATCTCCACGGGCCACGTGGTGAAGACCTCGAGCGGCTTGCGGCTCGGCGCCCCGAAGTAGCCTGCGTGAGTGACGCACCGTCGGCCACCGTGCGTGTCCAACGTCATCTTCATGTCAGGGTAGTAAAACAGTATCGAATTGAGCGGCTGCTCGATGCATGCGTACACGTTCCTCATCTTGCAATAAGCAAATAACCAGGACCTCCCTTATCCACTGGGGGGGGGGGCGGGATGAGGAACGAGCAGCAACAATAAGGCGGTGAGTGCATTGGGGAAGCATGAGCGCCGTCGTCTCCGCCGCCGTCGACACCACGTGGTGTCGACGGTGGCGGAGACAGTTGGTCGCCCTTATCGTCGCACCCGCCACCCTCCGCATCTTCAGTCGCCACGGCTCTTGCACAACGAATGCACTCCCGACAAACCGAGTCATTGCAACGTACTTCATTCCTCCTGACGTCCCCCAAGCATGTACACCCTCCCCCTCCCACGTGATGGAGGCGAGGCAGTTCGCCTCTTGTACATCAGGGCGGTTCCAGTCACCGTACGGGTACTCGTAGGATCGTTTGCTATGCCTCCTGGCAACGTTCACCCACGAGGAGCATTGCGGAGAGAACCACACTGTGCCGTGAATCACCATCGCGGCAACGCACACCGCCACGTAGACGAACCCCTCAACGGTGGATACGTCCTCGAACGAGCGGCCACTCTTCTTCTCGCATGCAGTCGCGTGGAGACCCTTCTTCTGGAGAAAGAGCGTGGTCTTCGACGAGCCGCTGAAGACCTCCAAGAACTGCAAACAACGATGTACAGTTGGAAGGACATCATCAAGGCGCTGTGTCACGCTGTTGAACAACTGCCAATTGATGCCATCGCCGTCCATCAAATAACGACCACGATCCGTGAATTCAGAGCTGACGCCAATCGCGATGCGAGACCGCACCATGTCAACTTCGGTGAGAGGTACAGGTGTCCCGAACGCCAGTCCAATCAAGCATGCGACCATCAGCAGCGCCATTGCCCGCGCCGTGCTAAAACCCAGGTAACAAGGGAAGGGTACCTGCGCCAGCGCCGAAAATCAAAACGTTCAAACCGAGCCTGCCCTGGATATCGAACATGGTGAAAATGCGTATCTCCAAAGACGCCCTGTGTGCAAACTGTGCCAAGCTCCTTAAGCACACGTTCAGCCCCTCGTCGGTGAACGTAGTGTAGAGCTTGGGTGACCCGTGAAACATTGTCCTGGTGCACACACACATATGTATATGTACATATAAGTATACATGTATATGCCACCCGTGTTTTTATACCATGTTGTACGGTGCCAGATACGGCGGGCCCGCACGGGGCCCCACGTTTCTTCGTTCCCCAGTGGGTCCCATGAGCCCCCACCCACACGATTTGAATGGTCCCTGCAGTCCTGTCTGCCAAATGCACGAACAAATGATGTTTCGGTACATGCTTGACGCCCGACGTCTCGCACGCCCGTAGATAGATACACGCAAGGCCCACAAGCTCATCACGCTGCGCCTGCGAGACAACGTAGTTCAGTGCCCGAGTCGCACGGAGAAATTGTGACAACGTCGACCCAGCTACGATAAATGCATGTGTGAACACAGCGGGCCCTCCAGCGTCATTCAACTTGTGCAAAGCGAATTCCAGTAACACCCCGAGTTCACCTGCCTTGGCCTTCAGGAGCCCCCCTGGGTGCTGCCATTCAGTTTCGTTACATTCCTCGGAGTCGCCCAGCATCCCGAAAGTTACTGATGAAACACGCCGATCCCAAGGAATATTCATGCTGGCCTCCCAATGCCGCAAATCAGAATTTAACATCCGTAAGCACAACTCCTTTTTCTGTTCTGGTGTCCCGTTGCACCCCCACGGGTTCTTAAATATCAAGCGCCAGAAAGCACTGCACGTCCATCGTTGGCACGGGCCATAGTACAATGTGTGGAGGGAATCTATTGCGAGCGTGCGAGACGGGCTACTCGATAAAGCAGCGCTGAACAACGGACAACGGTGCTGAACAGAATCTAAAACCGAAGTGCCACACAGCCTAGCTCTCCAAAATGTAATGACGAAAGGAAGTGCCATGACGTTTATCTTACCTATATCAGGCAGGTCGACCGACGGCTCAACCCTGTCTCCAATTTCCAAGTGGGTGCCATTCAACTCGAATGCGTTCGAAACTAACCTGCCGCTCATTTTTTTCGTTTTCACCCAGGACAGATTGCCAAGAATGCGCCAACGATCAGCCTCTGACATGATCTGAACTCTGCGCTCACAAGCCACACACGCCTCCTCATACTCCTCCTCGGCTCGCAACGGCCACGGGATGCAATCAGGACCCAGCACGTCGTTTCGAGCATGAAGCTCATGTTTGGGGAGAGAACAGAACTGGCACGGCGAGAACGTGCTTGCCCACGATGCTAGGCCGAGCGTTTTGCTGTGCTCGGCCCAATCCCCCTTGATCCTCAGACCACTCGTAGTGGCGCATGGGCGTGTGGGATGTTTGGTAGCTCTGCGCGGGTCGAAGGCGGGTCAACGGGGTCAACGGCGGGTCAATGGGCGGGTCAACGGGTCGGCCACCGAGCACGAGTGGATCAACGAGGTGAACGATGCGTGAATGAGTAAACCTATGGGCATGTAAATGGGTCGTGCAACAAACATGTCGTACCACCGATGGACGAGTCGAACGCGGGTCAACGGGGTCAATGGCGGGTCAATGGGCGGGTCAACGGGTCGGTCAACGAACATGGGCGGGTCAACGGGGTCACTGTTGGGTCAATGGGCGGGTCATGGAGTTGGCCGATTGTGTGTAAATTGCCGGCCACTGGGTAGGGTAATGAGGTAGTCATCCCACACGCCGGAGCTCTTCACTCCCCGCCTCCGTATACAATGTCATCCGTCCTCCCTCCTGCCCCTCACCCGCAGCATCCGTCTTGCCTCACCTCCACGTCCTACCGACGCATTCATCGTGCCCCCCATCTTCCACCACGTCCCCCCACCTCATCCACTGGAGCTCGCAAAGCGTTTTGCATCCAAAGGAGGCAGCACTTCGGGAATACAGCAGGCACAGACAGCGGATCGTCTGCACTCCACTCGGTGCCGTCGTGTCGGCGGGAAGGAGAACGTCCCGCCACTAGAGCTTCGAGCATCCACGCGATGGTCTGTAATGCTGGCCACACTGAGCACCACCCCTTACATCCGCATAAACATTTGTCCGATCCTAATAACACACCTGCAACATGACGCTTTCCTGTGAGTAGGTTGATAACCCAGAACCCTAATATGTTATCTGACCGCCCACCCACAGCCGACGTGTAGCGTACCCCATCCAGGTACAACCCCAGCGGGACTGGATTGACCTCGCCAGAGCCTCTTGCTCGGACTACATCTGGATGTGACTTGTAGCACGGGAGATCTAGTACACACTCGTCTCGGGAGTCGGAATCTTGATTTAAGATGTCAGTCGAGGTGGTGTCGCTGCTAAGTTCTTCTGCTACTGTAATCCGTATTGGCCGAAATGGTATATCCCTGGACGTTCTCTGGGGGGATCGTCTGATATTACACGGCGTACAAACAAAATACAACTTATCTGGCACGGGCAGCCTACCATCCAACATTTTTTGATACGCTCCCGATTGTTTCCCTGGCTCCATCATGTACGTGCTAAACGAGCCGCCACCCACGCCAGCCTGGTGACAATAATAGCATAATATTGCCAGGTCACGAGCCGTCAGCTTGGCGGTCGCGTATAAGCTGATCAGATGCTTCAACAACTCAGAACCTGCGTTGCGTCGTTGCTGTGCTAGGTGCGGGTCCCCTCCAGGAGTCCATTGCGTGCGGCGTTGTTTGAGCTTGGTGCGGGGTTTCCTTGCTTTGGGGGGCATACCGACACGCGGCCCTTGCGAGCCTGCACAGCTGCCATCACGCACCATGAGTTTCGCATGCGCCCTTGCCCCACTGATACTGTCACCCATGTGATCGTTGTCCCACGCGCCGACCCAACATATGACGACGACGATGCGACGACGACGACGACGACGACGACGACCACGACGACGACGACGACGACGACGAGGACGACGAGGACGACGAGGACGACACGACGCCGCGAGACAACAATCACAAAGTCCTACCGTGACTGAGCTCCCTGCACGGTTACCAACTCACACGTGACATCGTCGCCGCGCAAGGCGGCCGTCAAAAGAGAGCGGACCTCGTCCGCCGCCGTTGGCGCATATGGCGCAGCGCCAACTGCAAAAAGTGACGGATCACCTGCCTGGCTGTCCAGGAGGTGCACAGGTCAAATTCCCGAGCCCGACTTCGTCCGATCGGGCCATCGGCGTATGAAACCGCATTGGGGTCATATCCACATGGCGGACAAGGGAACGCATAACCTATTGTCACGGGTCCTACACCGAGACAGCATATGAGTTCTAGCACACCCGACCGTAGCTCCAACGTGTGACGTGGCAGCACTAGTACGTTTTGAACACAAAATTGTTGTCAACGTTGGTGGTTTATTAGTTTTCAGAGCCGCTCCTGTGCCAAGGTGGAGCTACCGGAGAGCACAGCAGGTTAATTGCGAGCCAACAGCGGGTCAACGGCGGGTCAACGGTGGGTCAACGGTGGGTCAACGGCGGGTCAACGGTGGGTCAACGGTGGGTCAACGGTGGGTCGACGGTGGTCAACGGTCGGGTCAACGGTCGGGTCAACGGTCGGTCAACGGTCAACGGTCCACGAACCCTGTGAATTTACACTGAATGGTGAGCGGGTCAACGGTCGGTCAACGGTCGGGTCAACGGTCGGGTCAACGGTGGTCAACGGGGGGTCAACGGGGGGTCAACGGGGGGTCAACGGGGGGTCAACGGGGGGTCAACGGTGGTCGGACGATGTCCAGTGGGTGTCCATGGTCGTTCCGACGTATCAGAAACGATACAAAGGTTGAAACAACATAACCGCTCGTATGGTTTCACTGTCTGGCGGGGTTGCGTGAGCTCGGACAGCTAAATCAGAACGCCTCGGGATGCGGTCCAGGGTTGTCCCGCGCCTGCACGAGACCCTCTTCTCGTTCGCACGCGCACCCAGACAACGCCTAGACCTGCAGCTGACATATCACCCCTTACTCTGACACATGTGAAATACATCATCCAAAACTACAGTTCATAACATGTCGATATCCGCCCCTATCCACCCATATCACAGATGCTGCGCCAAAGAGTCATCCGATGGCGATGCTGCCCCATCGGTTGTGGGAGCACCTGCTTGTATACGCTCAGGCCCCTCAGGCGGCCTGCGCCGCCCGCTGCGCCCTGATGTGATCCCGCTGGTTTTTCAGCTCCTTCTCCTGGTTCAGGTAGGACATCTCCTCGTTGATGGCATTGATCATGTCCTCCATGTCCAGGCAATCCGCCACCGCAGTGTGGAACTCCAGCTCGGGCGACTCCTTCTTGAATTTGGCCCAGCCCTGCGTGACCATGGCGCTGAGCTCTGGGTGCTCCGCCACGTGGTCGCCGATTGAGTTCAAGGCATGGTCGAGCTCCTTCAAGTGCTCAGGCGTGTTGGCGAAGGTCCAGCTCGGGTCAACCTCGATCTGCCTCTTCAAAGCTGCCGCCTGCGAGGTCACAGCAGCGTGCTTGCCGATGAGCGACTGTGCTTTCTTGAGCTTCTCCGCCTCGGACAGCTGCTGGCCCGCGTTGGCGGCGCGGGGGCGAGCTCCAGCTTTCGCCTTCGACTTCGCCTTCGACTTCGGCACCGTGGCACCGCCGTCGGCAGCCGCTGCGGCTCCCACCGCAGCCGCGGCGGCACGCGCACCACCACGGGGGCGCTTCGTCGCTGACCCGTCCTGTTGCGATCTGCGTTATGTCATGCAAACCAGCCCCGCCCTCCCGCCACCCGACCCGTCACATGGCCCACCTGTCCCTCCTCCACCTATCACTCCTGCAGCCGTCACATGCCCATCCGTCGTTCCTCCACCCGTCACCCGTCACCCTTCATTTCTCCAACCACCACCCCTCAGTCCTTCATTGGCCCACCCATTGCTCATGCACCCTATCAGCCGATGGCGGATGCAAACGCACCAGCACAGATCACGCGTAGGCGCGCCCGAGCACCAGACGAGGCCGACACAAGCGTGCAGCGAGCTCATGCAAGTCCGTGCACGTGGGCCAGGTCCCAGCACATCAATCGAACAAACAAGCAAGGCAAGCAACTCGGTCCTCAGCGCCAGCCGCGGAAGCCGCTGCCGCCGCCGCGGGCTCGCCCACCGACTGCTCGGTAGCCTCCCGTCCCGTTGCATTGTTCCATAAATCGTGACGTTCACCGAAAGATGCATGCCCAGGAGTCGTTGCCATCGTCGCCGCCAGCATTCACAGTCAGCACGATCTATATTGCTACACATAGGTGTATACCTGACGTGTTAAGCGGATGGAGTGCATGATATTGTGTTCGCATGGGGTCCCCATTAAGTGTGTGTGTGTGTGAGTGTACTTTGTTTTATGTACACATACGTGCACATACATTAGCTGCATACGTGTATACATGTGTGAACACTTGTGTGTACGTATACGTCTATGCGTGCTTGTGTAAACATATGCACGTGCGTTTGTACACGTGTGCCCATCCCGATCCCATCCCAACCATGTATGCCTATGTGACTCGGTGCACGTGCGCATACAACCGCATCAAGCCAAGCGCGTGTGTAGTCGTCATGCTCTGGACCCCCTGCGCTCCGAGCCGCATGCGGGGGACGACCGTAGGCCAGCGATTAACTCGATAAAGGTGTAGTGGAACGGACAGGCACTCAGCGGGCACCACACGAGGAGCATTGGCGAAGGGTTGGGGGCTCTAGACTGCTCGACGAAGGGTTCATGCAGACAAGCTCGCGATCGGGGGCTGCTGGGGGAGCGGAGCGCTCGGCGATGCATCGGCCACCGAACCGCTGGCGGACACATGATGGCGATAAAGACATCGAGATACTCGGGCAAAGACACGGTGTATAACTCATCTGATAAGGGGTCGATGTGAGCAGATTTGGAGTCGGGGGGGAAGAGGGAATTAGCGAAAAGGATGGAGGATGGAGGACATAGTGGGGGTGTACACGCAGAATGGGCGATGCCGATGATGATGATGAGGATGATGATGATGATGATGATGATGATGATGATGATGATGATGATGCTGGTGGTGATGATGATGATGCTGATGCTGATGATGATGAGTATGGTGAAGATGAAGATGACGATGATGATGGTGATGATGATGATGATGATGAGGCTGATGAGGCTGATGATGATGATGCTGATTATTATTATGATGATGAAGGTGATGATGATGATGATGAGGATGATGATGATGATGATGATGATGATGCTGATGATGATGATGATGATGATGATGATGGTGGTGGTGGTGGTGATTATACTGATGATGCTGATGATGATGATGATGATGTTGATGGTGCAGTTGATGATACGATGTGGTTCTGCCCAGCTCATCTGGCGCGCCATGTCGAGCCTGCACCGTCCGCCGTCGAACTACCACCTGAATGCGGGCATCGGCGGCCCGCGCGGGGGGATGCGTCGCCCCCCGTCGGAAGCACTACTGGCGCTGCCAGTCAGATCCACGCATGCCGCCCCTGCAGCGACGTCAGCGCCGAGAGGATCTGCGGCCTGCATCGGGGGCGCGACTGGCTCACCGCCGTGGGCCTTGGCCTTCTTCGCCTGGCCACCGCTGCCCGAACCCTGGTCGCCGTCGGCTGCGGCTGGGCGCTTCATCGCCGCTGCTGGGCGCTTAGAACTCTTCACCACGTAGCCGTGCATGACCTTCGCTGCCTCGAGCTCGGGCTTGTCTTTCCCGTCAGCGTACATTAGGCCTAATGCCTTGATGTGCGCGGCGCCCTCCTCCCTCGTCTTGTACCCGCTGAGAGACGTGACTTGCTTGAGTGGCACTCCTCCAGCGCCGCCAGACCAGAGCGTCAGCCACTCCTCATCATTCTTCCTCGTCCACTTGGCTTGTAGGCGAAGATCGCCTCTCTTGCCCTCCCACACTAGGTTGTCGGCGCTCGCCTGCCTCTTCTTCGGCTGCGGCTCGATGTCGATCCACTGCGCTGGCACGATGAACTGCTGCCCGTCGGCCCACTTCGCGACCGTCTCCCCGTCTGAGTTGTGGGTCGAGGGGGCGTACTCTGGAGGCAACTTGGACCCGTCCTTCTTCCTCCAACACGCCTGACGTTTACCGCGAGGCGTGCAACCGTGCATCCCAAACCCGATACGATCTCACACGGCCTGGGCGTTCAAACCCCGATTGGCCTCCATTGTGGCCCATACGCGGGATGCACAGTTGCGCGCCTCGCCCGAAACATGGACCTGACTGGTTCGAGGCCCGAGACTGCCTTCAACTCTGTGTTCCAGCCGATGGTCCACTCGTTCACCATGACCTCGAACACGAGGTCGCGATTGTCCTTGGACGGCGGCGCCTTGCTCTTCGCCTCGCCCACGGCCTTGTCGCCCTTGCCCTTCTTGTTGCCCCCTCCGTCCTCAGCCTCATTGCCGTCCTCGTCAGCTGCATCGTCGTCCTCGTCCTCCTCCTCCGCATCCTCGGCAGCTGCGTCCTCGGCCTCCTCGTCCTCCTCTTCCTCATCACCGCCTTGGGCACCTCCCTCGGCGGCGGCATCAGCGCTGGTCGCGAACTCTCGAGCCCACTTCGGAGGCGGTCGTTTCCGCACCCCGTTCGCCACGTGCTGTAGCATCGCATGCAGGCTGGACGCCTGCTGCTCTGCCCATGACTCAGCAGAGTCGGCCAGGCACCACTGTGTCTCGTTGGTGTTGGCGAGCTCCAGCAAGAGGGTGCTCAACACACTCTTCGCGGGAATGATGTCGGTCTGCTTGCGGAACCCTAGGAGTATATATGTCTTTGTGCGCCGTCAGGGCGGCCGTATCCTGGCCCGCTTTGCTGTCGTAGGCGATGGTCTCGGGGGCATGGACGGTGTCCCTCAGAACCTCCAGCAGCTTGCGTTGCACATCCTCTGAGACGAGCGTGGTGCTGCCTGGCGGCCTGCCTCCAGTAGGCCCATCGGCGGGAGGCGCGGCGGTGGAAGCTGGTTTTCTCTTAGGCGCCATGCTGCATGATACTCACCTGTAAGCCAGCATGTAGTACGGATAATGACGATGATGATTGCACGAAGATGGCGATGCTGACGAGACTGCAGGAGGGCAGTGAATCTTGATGAACTGACCGCGGGTCAAGGGCCACAAGCTGGGTCAACGAACACAACGCGGGTCAATGACGGGTCAATGGCGGGTCAATGTGCGGGTCAACGAACACCTCGCGGGTCAATGGTGGGTCAATGGTGGGTCAATGGCGGGTCAATGGTGGGTCAATGTGTGGGTCAACGCACACCTCGCGGATCAATGGTGGGTCAATGGCGGGTCAATGGCGGGTCAATGTGTGGGTCAACGAACACACCGCTGGTCAATGGCGGGTCAATGTGTGGGTCAATGGCGGGTCAATGGCGGGTCAACGTGTGGGTCAATGGCGGGTCAATGGTGGGTCGACGGCGGATCAGCGGACTCATCGATGAGCCAACGGATGATCATCCGTTGGCTCATCGATGGGTCGACGGCGGCACAGTCGGCCCGCGCCCATCCCCGCCTTGGCCTCGCGGCCGCGCTTCTGCGCCGCCCCAGCAGCCGCCCCAGCAGCCGCCCCAGCGCCAGCAGCCTGCGGGAGCGGGGTGGGAGGATGAAAGATGGGCGAGTTATGGGAGAGAGAGGGGGGTACGGATGGGGTGAGCCCGCATCGTCCTTGTAACATTCACCCTTCTCCCTCTTCCTCGTCAGATCCTCCTCCTCGATCCTCCTCCTCCTCCTCCTCCTCCTCCTCCACCTCCTCCTCGCCCTCTCCCCCTACCTATCCCCCTCATCCGCCTCCTCCTCCATCACCCCCCCCATCCCTATCATATTGAATTACTCGCCTCACAGCCCCTCACTCCCCTGGGTCGCGCGCCTCGGCACCCGAGCCGCGCGCCGCCGCCGCCGTCGCCGCCTCCGCGACCGCCAGCTGCGCCCCCGCCGCCGGCGCCGCCTGGGGAGTGGCCGATCCCGCTATCCCCTCGATCGTCCTCCTCGATCGTCCTCCTCGATCGTCCTCCTCATTCGCCTCCTCATCCTCACCCATCTCCCCCATCCCTCTCTCACTCCTTCCCTCCCTCCCTCTCCCTACCTCCCTCCCTCGCTCCAACGCACCTTCTTCGTCTTTCTCACCGTCCTCATCCTCATCCTCCTCATCCACCCCCCTCCCGCTCCTCGTCACAGTCGAAATCATCAGCATCATACTCACGGTCGGCAGCAGCATCATCATTCTCATCATCATCATCATCATCATCATCATCATCATCATCGTCGTCGTCATCATCATCATCATCATCATCATCATCATCATCATCATCATCATCATCATCATCATCATCATCTTCATCTTCATCTTCATCTTCATCTTCATCTTCATCTTCATCTTCATCTTCATCATCATCCTCATCCTCATCATCATCATCATCATCTTCATCATCGTCAACATCATCATCATCGTCAACGTCCTCATCATCCTCATCAGCATCATCGTCATCGGCATCGTCATCATCATCAGCATCAGTATCATCATCATCATCACCACCACCATCAGCATCATCATTATCACCATAATCATCATCATCCTCGTTGTTGTCGTCGTCGTCGTCACCGTCATTATCATCATCATCATCGGCATCATCACCAGCAGCAACATCATCATCAGCATAATCATCATCATCGTCATCATCATGACCACCATTGTATGATGATCACTAGCATCACCATCACCATCATCATCGGCATCATCATCACCATCCTCAGCCTCATCATCATCATCATCATCATCATCATCCTCATCATCATCCTCATCATCATCATCATCACAATTATCCTCATCACCATCATCCTCAGCATCGCCGTCGTCAGCGTACTCGTATCGTTTCCCTCAAACCCAGCACGCCGATCATCTCCACCGCCGTCGTCGTCGTCGTCGCCGTCGTCGGCGTCGTCGTCGTCGTCGACGTCGTCGTAGTCGTCGTCGTCGTCGTCGTCGTCGTCGTCGTCGTCGTAGTCGCCCTCCTCCTCCCCCTCCTCCTCCTCCTCCTCCTCCTCCTCCTCCGCCTCCTCCTCCTCCTCCTCCTCCTCCTCTACCTCTACCCTGAATCCTACCCGCCCCGATTCAAGCCCTGCCCCGCCGAGGGGGCATCGGCGCCGCCATCCAGCGCGCTCACGAGCCACGTCTGGTGGGTTGTCCAGACCTGCTTGAACTGCTCCTTGAACACCTTCTTGACATGCGGGAACAGGAGGATCTCACCACTTTCTTCATATTCTACGAAGGGGGGGCCCATCTGGATGCATTTGGAGCAGTGGGTCGTCGCCGCCCGCCACCCCTCGGCCCCCCCTCCGTACAGCCAGGCGATGCGCCCGACGGCGAGCATCTCCGTCTCCTTCACCCACGCGGTCTCCTGCGACTCGGTGAAGGTGTGCTGCTTCTGGTACTTCACGTGCTCGTCGCGGCACCACTGCTGCCTGTACTCGTCCATGGCCGCGGTCCCCTTGCGCACGGCCTCTGCGTACTCCTGCTTGATCTTCTCAGACTTGTTCTTCTCCCTCTGCCATTTGCCCGCGATCGGGTTGCCCTTGCGGCCCTTCGTCGAGAAGCGGTAGCCGCCCTCCTGGGCGGGCGGGGGCCATGGACGCGCGTCGTCGTCGTTGTCGTCGTAGTCGTAGTCGTCGTCGTCGTCGTCGTCGTCGTCGTCGTCGTCGTCGTCGTCGTCGTCGTCGTCGTCGTCGTCATCGTCATCGTCGTCGTCGTGCTGGCCGTAGCCGATCGACCTACGTTTATCCGTTCATTGACCTAGCATTGACCCGCCGTCGACCTGCGGGCCAATGCTAGGTCAATGAACAGATAAACATATTGGCCCTCCATTGACCTACGTTGACCTTCATACCCCCGAATGCGGGTCCTTCAGCTTCTCCCACATCTCTGCCCAGTTCACCTCGTCGCCCTCCTGCTCGTCGCCGCGGCCTGAATTCGTCGGAGGAGACGGCGTCCCCTGCTTGAGGCTCATGATGTGCTTCACCTCCGCGGAGTTCAGCAGCTCCCTGAGGCCAGCGGCCACGTGGTTCTCGTCCTGCGTTGCTGCTTTGTCACGCAAGCCATTCAACATGCCCGAGATGCTGTCCATGAACGCCGTCTTCTTGCTAGCAAAGCTCGGCGGCGTGGAAGGGACAGGCGTGCCTCCAGCGACATCTGCGCCGTGCATGTGTGCCTGCACCTCGGGCGGCATGAGCACCTCCTGCGACTGCGCGGGCACGGGGCCACACACAGCATCATCAGTCCTCAGCTTCCAGTGGCGCTTCCCAGGCTCGTGGACATTCGACTGACCGATCCACGAGGGGCGCTGCAGCGGCTCGAGCACGCGCATCGGGATGTCGGCCTTCTCAGTCTCTGCCTCGGACGCCTCATCTGCATGAGTCGGCGGCACGGGCACCAGCGGTTGCTCATCGCTGCTAACAACCTCGGCCTCTTCGTCGACGGGGGCGGGGAGCTCGAGCGGACAGGGCGTCTCGGGAGACTCGGGCTGGCGATCCGCGAAGCGTGCAGTCAGCGCCCTCGACGGAGACTCGGCGGAGTCAAAGAGGGTCTCATCCGCAGCTGCGGCACGCCCTGCGGCGCGGCTCATGGCCCTGCCGAGTGGTGTCGTTCGCAGGGGGCTCTTTGGGACGTGAGTCTGATCTGGCCACGAGACCCTCTCCATCACTAGAGCCACAACGCAGCCGTTATCGCTGCAACCGTTGTCATCGCCGTCGGCGTCGCCACCATGAGTGGTGGCATTGCCCTATTCCCTGACCTACGCCCCTATCACTGTTATATCCCTCGCCCTTCCCCGCCTCCTCGTCCTCCTCCTCCTCATCCTTCCCAGTCGAATCCGTCCTCCGCCTCATCATGATCATCATCCATCTATATATATACGTGTAAAATCTAAGAGGGACAACAACCGAGGCAACTCGAATAGCAACTGATACAACAAAACCAACAATGATCGATCACGAACCTAGTCTCAGGTGATGCAAGCACCAACATCGATATCAAATAACCGCTGGCGGTAAAAAAAAACCGCCAAAAGCTGGCAGTTAAAATAACCGCCACGGCACCTTAGGGCCCCCTGTCTAAGAGTTCCTGCTCTTGCCAGCTTCTGCGAAGAAGGGTGCGTGCGCCGTTGGCTCGAGGAGGGCGGTATCGTTGGAGGAATAGAGATGAGAAGAGGATTGGATGACGGACGGAGGAATAACGAAGAACAGGATTTGGACACGGCAACAGGACCAAGCACATCCATCGAGAGCCCAGGCAGCAGAACAGAAGCTCACTCAGCAGGAACACGGCTGCAGGGTCCCCGTGAGAGGCTGGCGTCGCAATTCTTTCGCACCGGGCGTTTTTCGCATGCGTCGGGCACCGGGACCTGCACGGGCCGACCCAGCTCGAACAAAATGCTGCAGAAAGATGGGGTCGCGGGTTCCGGCCGTGATTTTTCAAGCTGCTGGGCCAATTTTTCCGCTACGCCAGATTTCAGGGAACCCGACGCTTTTTTCGATTTCGGCCTCCAGGGCCCGTTATCGGGCCCCGGGGCGATCAGCAAGTGTCAGCCACGCGCAAAGGGGGGTGGGGGGAGGGGGGAAGGCTTCTTAGAAACACTCCTGCTTCTTAGATGGCGTGGGCTTTGTTTGTAGATGTAAGGCTGGCGCCTTCTAAGAAGCAGCCTCCTGCTAAGGCCCTCCCCCCTCCCTTCACCCCCTTGTGCGCGCCGCCAAAAGTGATTGGGGACGCACAGTGGCACCCCGGGCATGAAAAACATCAGATCGGAGGATGTCTGAGTCCCTTTCCCCAGGGTTCCCTGCCGAGCCCGTTCGGCGTCTGGGCCCGCTCGGCCGCCGAATGGGCCGCCAAGTGGGTTCCATTCCGACAGGGCGGCGCGACGTTGGCAGCCAAAGTGGGTCAATCCCACGTCCTTTCGGCGGCCGAACGCGTTCTGGCGCCGAACGGGCTCGGAAGGGAACCCCAGGCAAGGCCACTCGAGAGGAGAGGCAGCAGGGGCGGGCCACTCCCCTCCCACCCGCTAGTGCTCGGGCGGGGTAGGACAGGGAGGAGTCGTTCCAGAGCGTCCGCGGCCGCGGCGCCCGATGCATCGTCCAGAGCCGCTGGACCTCAGAGATTCCCGATTTAGTATCCGTCCGATTGTAAGATCCCGGTCCTAGCCTCGTCTTCCCCCTGCACCCCAAGGGCACGGCCCATGAAGGGAAGAGGAGGAGGAGGAGGAGGAGGAGGAGGAGGAGGAGGAGGAGGAGGAGGAGGAGGAGGGGAGGAGGAGGAAGAGGAGGAGGAGGAGGAGGAGGAGGAGGAGGAGGAGGTGGAGGAGGAGGAGGAGGGGAAGAAGGGGGAGAAGGAGGGATAGAGGGGGAGGATGAGTGGGAGGGGGAGGAAGGTGTGACTTTGAAATATTTGGCATTGTGGGACCTCCCCGGTGTTCCTTTTCGCCATGCCTGGATTCGCCTCGAAATCCTGGTCTGAACGCGCTCCAGGACAGGTCGGGGGGGTCGACGTCGAAGATGGAGCAGGAGGAGGAGGAGGAGGAGGAGGAGGAGGAGGAGGAGGAGGAGGAGGAGCAGCACGGTGAGGATCTTGACATTGGGGCGCCGTGAGAGCATCAGGACTGCCAGAGTTGTCTGGATTGGTGCCTCCGCAGGCATTATTCAGATCGTCGGCGCCCACGCAAGGCCACCCACGGAGTGGGAGTCGCACGAATGTTAGGGTCGAGGTCTCTAGGGCCCACCGTGTTGAGCACACCAAGTCGCCGAATGGCAGGGTCGGGGCGTCGTGTCCCTGGCTCGGGCGGCCCCCCGGGGCCCTCAGGGACCGATCTGGCTCGAAGTGTCAGATCAGGCCTCAGGGTCTGGCTGCCCAGAGCATCCCCTCACCCAGGATCCCCCCTCTGAGCCCAGCTGGTTTCCAAGCTCACTCGCCAGCCGATGCGGCATGGGGTCGAGCCCGCGCGGCGGCGGGAGGGGCTCGGGCGCCAGCGGCAGCCAGAAGGGGCCCTTGGGGTCACGCGTCAGCGACAGGATCGGCTGCTGGTCAGAAGGCAAAGGCACCAGGAGCAGCAGGAGGATCGAGGGCGGCGGGGGGTGCTAGAGGTGCCCCTGGCCCAAGAATTCCCCAGCTTCTCGCTCCATTTGGGAGCCCCTGGGCCCCCTGGGCCTCGTGAGGGGTGCTCTGGAGGCCGGTGGGGGCCTCCTTGGAAATCCGGGGGGCACCTTGTGCCAGGGGCGCTTCGCAGCACCCGATCTTGAGGGGGAAGGGAGGGTGGGGTGGGGAGAGGAGGGGGCGGAGGGTGCAGCCCCGGTGGTGCGCGCAGGTGTCCAGCCGCACGGACTTCAGGGCAGAAACAGCTCCCAGCTGCGGACAACCATCCCTCCCCTCAACCCTCTCTCCATCCTCGCTCGCTTCCCGCTCCCTCTCCTGCCACGGACTCCGTGCACTGGGATCCCGCTGTGCCGAGTCCCTATTCGGGGCCAGGGCAAGCACGCAAGACACCAGGCGGTCCATGGTCCGTTGGCCGTCCTGGGGGGCAGGAAGTCCAGGAACCACCCAGCAGACTCCCCAGACCCCCAACACCATGATTTCATAACAGAGGTCTCGCTCGCCCCATTCCCCAGGACCAGTTGGACGGTCCCCAGGCTGGGTAGTTCAGGGTCCCCAGCCCCAGGGGCCGAAAATGGCGAGACACTTCCCGTCGCTATGTTGTAATCCTGGCTCGAGGGGCTCTGGGCCTCCGGACAAGAAGGCACATCTGTAACTGAGCGTGTCGCCCCCCCCCTTCCCCTATAGGCCTCCCGGATAGGGTCGGAGCAGATGGTCTCGGAGGATCGCGCCGCCTCGCCGATGCGTCGGCGATGCTGCTCGATGTGGAGCCCGGTGCTCCCCGCGCCGACGCTGCGGATGCACCGCTGACGCGTCGCCGAGTGCACCGGCGATGCATCGGCCATGCGTTGGCGAGGGCGGCCCCGTCCGGCGACGGGCAGCCCGCCCTCGTCGGGGGCGCCGCGCCGCGGCCTCGGAGCGCACCTCTCGTCGGGCGGAGGGGCGGTGCGCGAGGGTGGGCAGTGCGGGGGCGTCGGCGCGTGGGCGGCTCCCGCCCCCCGAAGCGCTGCCGATTCGGGGGAGCGGAAGCGAAGGGGCCCTGGGGCACAAAGAAGTAGACTTAAGTCGGGCGTGTCCCCCTACAGGGGGATTTTCGATGAAAAATACAAAATACCATAAACATAATCAAAAAATATATCAAAAATAGTACGGGGACTATTTTTTGAATATTTGTTTATCTTCTTGGGGCCTTTTTGGGGTATGTTTTATTGTTCGTAGAAAATCTTCCTGTAGGGGGACACGCCCGACATAAAAATAGGCACAAATAACATGATTTCCCGTAGTTCCCATATTTTCTGGGTTCTTGTCTTCCCCCCTACTTCCCATATGTTCTGGGGAATCGACGATATTTTCGGGGGAGCGTGAGACTTGAGAGTATACGCCGGACCTCGGGCTCGCCTATGCTTCAAGCAGTGGCGAGGCGTCCTGGCGGGCATAGGCCTACCAAGCAATGTTCTAAGAACCTTTTTGTGGTTTCCGCGAAGTGTTCTTAGAACGTTTCTGGCTGGGGCTGTCTTGTTTTAACTCTTCGGGCTTCTGTTCTAAGAGCACTGTTGTTGTTCTTAAAACATGTTTGGGATTTTTGTTTTATAGGAATGCCGGGACGGTCGGTCCCTGCTCAATACGCTCTTTGACGAGCCCAGGGTTCGTGGGATGTCTGCAGCAGGAGCTCGCGTCGAGTTTCAGAGTGGATCTCGCCATTTTCAGGATGGCCCCGTCAGGCCCACCCGAGTCCCCCGAGCCCGAGTCCCTTATGTCCCCCCGATGCTCACGAGCCTGCGAGCGGTCGCCAGGAAGGAAGCCCTCCGATCCAGGCGTGTCAGCTTTTGCACACCGGGCGGTCTCGCGGGGTTTCGGGCCTCTAGACCCTCGCAGATCGATCCCTCTCGCAAGCATGACGCAGGAAGACGGGGCCTAGGACTCTGGTCGTGATTCATCGCGATGTTGCGATTTGTTCGCAGCGTTGGATCTGAGGGAAGTGTGTCCTGAGGGAAACGGGCCCGGGGCTTTTCCGCCAGTTCCGGTATCCGGGGGCCCTCCACGGGCCCCGGCACCTTTCAGAAAACGACTCAGGATGAAGAGCTGGTCCTGGGGGAAGGCCCTGGGGCCAGGACCCGCTTCCCTCAGCACCCGTTTCTTTCATGCCAAGGCTCACCCCCCCTTGCACTCCATGCGAACCTGCGAGCGATCACCACTATCTGACTTGATGGCCCGTTGTGATTGTTAGACCTAAAGGAAAGGGTTTCCGACTCGCCTCGCACACCCTGCGTACCGCGCCTGCCAGGCCCCCAAGTGTCTTGGACCTCCCTGCGTATCCCGCCTCGCGCCGTCAACTGCACACCGCGGCCGCGAGGCCCCAAGGCAAAGTGATGCGCTGTCCCCCTCTCTGCCCTGTGGCCCCGGAAACCCCAGCAGTCCGACAACAGGGTTCCCGGGCTATCGCGAGGGGGCCGATCCGGGTCACCCGCGGGTGCGCTTGAAGATCGTTGCGTTTCCAGGCCCAGGCCTCCTTTTCCCCCTCCTCCTCCTCCTCCTCCGAAGAAGAAGACTGCATACACATAAGTTTCAGGAGACTTTTTGGAAATTGTGCTGGACCCACCTGTCAGTGCCTCTGGCGCCGCCCCTGGTGCGCTCCGCGCGCCAGAGGGGGGGTCCAGCGCCGATCCATGACGTCCGAGAGGAGCTCCGAAAGTTTCTGTTTACGCAGCTGTTTTTTTCATTCCTCTCAGTACACGAGCAACGAACAAACAGTCCACACGCTGAATTGAGAACCATCCTGGGCTCAGGATGGGGCTCGTGTTCTTTCGTGCCGCTCTTAATATCCAGGTCGGAACACCTGTTCGTGGCCGAGGCTCGCTGCTTCCAGGTAAGAACCCTCATTCCTTATTCAGCGCCCCCCATGGTAGCATTCTGGCTGCACCCTTGCCCATGCCCTCGCGGTCTGGACGCCGAGGCTCGGCCCCATGTGGGTGCGCCATCCCCTGGATGCGTCCTGCGCGGGGCATCCGCACACAGCCGCCCTGCGCCCATGCTGGTCGCGGCCGCGGGGCCTGGACCGCGAGGCTGCTGCCGAAGAAGGGTGGCAGCGCCAGGGCGCGAGGACACGACGCTCTCTGCGCTCCGCGCGGAGCGCGAGGTACGAAGCTGGCCCTGGCCTGGCGCTCCTCCTCAGGACCGGGGCGTGCACGCGAGAGACCAGGTGGCCGTCGTGCGCCTGCCCCCCGGCTGCACGGTGGCCTGGCAGGGCACCGGCGACGGCGAGGGAGGACCGGCGCTGGCGGCAGCAGTCGCCGCCGCCTGGTCGCCCGATGCCCTTGTGGCTGCGCTTAACGACGCGCTGCCAGGCGGCATGGCGGTGGCCACGCGGGGTCGGCCGAACGGTTGTGCGGCGGCCTTTCCCCAGGCCTTATCCCCTCGGAGGTGGGGACATCCATCGCTACCGCCCAGATGATCGGTCTCTGGGGCCCTCGGCAGGCGGTGGATATATGGATATGTGTTGGCCCCGTGGGGCCAACACACACGTATTCCTCTACCTATATTTTTGCAAGGCCGGGGGGGGGGGGGGGGGGGAAAACCAACCCCCCCCCCAAAACTGGACCCTGGGGATCTGGGGTTCTCGGGCTCCCTTGGACGTCCTTGGAAAAGGTCACCCGGCTTTCCCAGCAGACCCAGAGCGATCCGAGGGGTCATCAGAAAGGCTCAAGGGAGGCCCCAGACAGCACAAGAGCGCTCCAAGAGGGACTCCAATTGCGTCAGGACGGCCCGAAAGACCCCCATGGCACCCCAAAAAGCTTTCCAAGGGGCCTTCAAAGCACCAAAATCGTCCCATTCCTTTCGTAAAACTTACAATTTTAGCATATTCGCCTTTCGGATTTCATCAGCTTTCAAGACGGTTTCAAAGCCCCCGAGATCGCCTCCAGACGCCCCAAAAGGCCCCCAAGAAATCTTCAAGACGGCCGAGCCGGGCCCCATGATCGCCTACGAGAGCCCCAAGACAGCCCATAATGGAACCAAGAGGCCCCCCAAGGGCTCCCAGCACAGACCCAAAAGGGCCATGGGACGTCCCCGGAAGTGCCAAGATGGGTCCAAAGGGGGCTCCAGCGGGCCCAAGCTCCCCAAGACGGCCCAAGAAGGCACCAGGACGGCCCATGAAGGCCCCAAAACGGCCCACGAGGGCCCCGAAAACACCCCCACGATGTTTCCGAATGTCAACATAAAGACCCCCAAGGCACCCCAAAAAGCTTTCCAAGGGGCCTTCAAATCGTCCCATTCCCACCGTAAAATTTATTATTTTAGCAGAATCGCCTTTCAGATTTCATCAGCTTTCAAGATGGTTCCAAAGCCCCCGAGATCGCCTCAAGACGCCCCAAAAGGCCCCCAAGAAAGCTTCAGGACGGCCGAGCTGGGCCCCACGATCGCCCACGAGAGCCCCAAGACAGCTCATAATTGAACCAAGAGGCCTCCCAAGGGCTCCCAGCACAGACCCAAAAGGGCCATGGGACGTCCCCGGAAGTGCCCAAGATGGGTCCAAAGGGGGCTCCAGCGGGCCCAAGCTCCCCAAGACGGCCCAAGAAGGCCCCAGGACGGCCCATGAAGGCGCCAAACAGCCCACGAGGGCCCCGAAAACACCCCCACAATGTTTCCGAATGCCAACATAAAGACCCCCAAGGCACCCCAAAAAGCTTTCCAAGGGGCCTTCAAACTACAAAAATCGTTTCATTCCCTCGTAGAACTTATTATTTTAGCAGAATCGCCTTTCGGATTTCTTCAGCTTTCAAGACGGTTCCAAAGCCCCCGAGATCGCCTCAAGACGCTCCAAAAGGCCCCCAAGAAAGCTTTAAGACGGCCGAGCCGGGCCCCATGATCGCCCACGAGAGCCCCAAGACAGTTCATAATTGAACCAAGAGGCCCCCCAAGGGCTCCCAGCACAGACCCAAAAGGGCCATGGGACGTCCCCGGAAGTGCCCAAGATGGGTCCAAAGGGGGCTCCAGCGGGCCCAAGCTCCCCAAGACGGCCCAAGAAGGCCCCATGACGGCCCATGAAGGCGCCCAAACGGCCCACGAGGGCCCCGAAAACACCCCCACGATGTTTCCGAGTGCCAACATTCGTTGATTTTGCTCCCATGACATCTCACATTGTGACCCAGTCGTTGAGGGTCTCTTGGCATGCAGCGAAGGTGCCCGAGGATGCCCCGTACGAGTTGCATATGCATGTTCATACCCTTGCACACATATATTTATATGTACATATGTACGCTGTATACACACAACAATGTAAGCATATTGTATACACCTAGACATGTATACGGAACGTGCATGCACGTGCGCGTGTATACCTGCATGCGCGCATGTACGCACGCACGCATTCCACTTGCGCGCAGAACTCAAAGGATCAAGGTGCATGGCGCGCAGCGCCAATGCAGCCTTGTATGTATATATATATATACATATACATATATATGTGTATATACGCACATACATCCATTATCACACATATACCCGGATACACGTATATATACACAATTACACAGAAGCACACATACATACATATATATATGCACATACATCTATTAACACAAACACACGCGTATATATGTCCAGATCCAGATCCATATCCATATCCACCGCCCGCTGGGGTGCCAGGACATCGGCTCCCCGGGCGGTTCATATGGATATACCCCGCCTCGCACTCTCTGACGCAGGGAACAAAACACGACGGACGTGGTCTCCCAGGGCTTGCGAGGGCCCATCTCGGGGACCCTCAAAGAAACCGACCCCCCACGGCGAAGAACGAGTCCCCAGGCCTGGGGCCGAGAACCTTGGGGGCCGACTGCATGGAGAATGGCGCGACGTTGGAGTTCTGCGAAGTTCCCCCGGGTCGACAGGTCGGGGGTGTCGTATTTCACGAAGAAGCCTGCTTGTCCGTCCCGGCCCGTCCGCCCGCCCCACATACCGCGTCGGCATGGTTTCGAGTATCCCCCGAGTGCCCCGAGCATCCATCGCTACCGCCCAGATGATCGGTCTCTGGGGACCTCGGCAGGCGGTGGATCTATGGATATGTGTTGGCCCCGTGGGGCCAACACACACGTGTATATATATGTATATATATATATATATGCACATACATTCATCAACGCGCATATATCCACATACATACACACATACATATACACAAAGCACGTACTTATATACATATATATACACGTATGCACATACATCTGTTAACACAAAAACACACGCACACACATATATATACACCTATGTATGTATGTATGTATATATATAATTATGTGCATATATATATATATATGTGTGTCCAGATCCATATCCATGTCCACCGCCCGCTGGGGTGCCAGGACATCGGCTCCCCGGGCGGGCGGTGGATATGGATATACCCCGCCTCGCACTCTCTGACGCAGGGAACAAAACACGACGGACGTGGTCTCCCAGGGCTTGCGAGGGCCCATCTCGGGGACCCTCAAAGAAACAGACCCCCCACGGCGAAGAACGAGTCCCCTGGCCTGAGGCCGAGAACCTTGGGGCCAACTGCAAGGAGAATGGCGCGACGTTGGAGTTCTGCGAAGTTCCCCCGGGTCGACAGGTCGGGGGTGTCGCATTTCTCGAGGAAGCCCGCTTGTCCGTCCCGGCCCGTCCGCCCGCTCCGCATACCGCGTCGGCATGGCTTCGAGTATCCCCCGAGTGCCCCGGGCATCCCGCCCCTCGTGCTCGACGACTGACGGCAGAGCCGCCCAGCATGCTCCAGCGGCCGGGCCCCGTGTATCCCAGGGTCCCCGAGCACCTCGCGTGTCCCCAGACGTCGGACGGGGAACGTTCCATCGAAGAAGACGACAAACAAAAGCAGAAACATGAGCTTTCGGACGTCCTCGCGGCGTTCTTCGATCTGCGCTGGGCCCCCCTGGCGGCGCCTCCAGCGCCGCCCCTGGCGCGTCCCGCGCGCCAGGGAGGGTGGCCCAACGCCGATCCAAGAAATCCGCGCGAGGCTCCGAAAGTGCATTTGTATGATGTTGCTTCTTTTCTTTTCAAGCCAAAGATGTTGGAATGCATTTTTATCTATTCTGCATCCCGCGGTCGGGAATCGTTCAGGCTCGCGAGACGTATGCCTACAGTACCCTCTCCCGCGAGGACGCGAGGCCAACCCCGAAGCGGCATGGGCGTCCGCGTGCCGCTCACATGGCCCGCTCCAGAGAAGGCTTCGCCCTCGAGGATCGAAGGAGTTGACATCTCTTCCTCGGCGGAGGGGTGGCCAGACCACGGCGGAAGTGCAACGGAGGCGGTTCCGCCGGCGGAAGCCGGTTGAGGTAAACTTCGTCCCCCTAAGATTTGTCATGTTGTTTTGCTTTGTTCAGGGCTTTCGGAACGGGCCACCTTAGCGACGCCAGCAAGGCGGGTTCGATTGTGCGGACGTTCGCGCGCAAGTTGCCCGCGTAAGGTCGCGCGTAACCTCCCTCGTTTCCATTCCAATGTTGCGTGAGGCGCTGGCGGCCCACGTGAGCCATCGCGTGAGGTCGCCATGCCATCGCGCGCAAGACCCTTTTTTTTCCCGTCGCTCACATGGAGAAGCCCAGGTGGTCAGCGCGGCCCCGGCCTCCGACAAGCGCGTTGATTTTGCGGCAAAGCGGTACCGCTACCTCGTCCAGCAGCCCCCTGCCGGCTGCACCGCCGACTCGAGGCCGCGGCCCTCGTGGCGAGTCCAGGACGCGGGAGGGAAGGGCAAGTGAAGCTAAGACAATCAAGCCGAATGGTCACAGCACGTCGATTGCACTTCTTGTTTGTCAGCATCGGGCGAACGTTCCGTTCCCTGCGGGAAACCTCGGAGACAACATGGCTGTTGAGGACGTGCACGCAACAGGGTAATGGGAGCGTTGCCCCTGATTTGGGAGCATTGCCCCAGCACGCGTGCAAGAAGTCATATATAGAAAATGCATGGCCAGCCGCCTGGAGCGCAGCACGGCAGCCAACTCGCTCGGAGGTCGTGTCGCGGGCGGGGGGGCAGGGAGCAGGTCGGGGGCCCCGCGGCGGGGCCGACTGGCCGCGCGCGTGGTGGTTGCCCACGCCGCCCTGGGCCACGCCCGTCGCTGCATGTCTGCGGTCTGCGCGCTTCGATGCGAGCCCTCGAGGGGGGAGGCATGACGGCGGTCCGCCGGGCACTGCGCGGTCCCGCCCGCTCCTGGCCTCGTGCGGCCCTCGCGATCCCCGCGGCTCCGCAGGAGGCCTGGCCGTACGCCTGGTTCGTGCACGACCGCCTCGACGTGGGGCTCATGCGGGAGGCGCTCTCGCTCGCGGTCGGGGCCCACAGCTTCGGAGGATCGGGGGGAGCAACCGGAACGCAAAGGGCGCAGCGGCCCCGCCCTCCTCTGCTGCGAGAGGGGGGGGGGGGGGCGGTCGCGGCGGGGCCGGGGAGCGACGGCGAGGAGGGAGCAGCAGCGGGACCAGGAGACGTGGTGCGCGTGGTGTCGTTTTTGGCCTCCCGCGAGGCCTCGCGGCAGACACGAGCCGCAAGAGCACCGAGAGGGTGCTGCTGCAGGCCTCCATAGCAGAGGCCGCGGTGGCGCCAGGCCTCTTCGAGCTCCCCGGAGGGGGGGGGCCAGAGCGGCCCGCCTGGCCGCAGGAGGAGGGCCCCGAGTCAACGGTGCTGGTTGTGGAACTTGTCGGCGCCGGCTTTCTGAAGCACATCCCACGGGCGAAGCTCGCCGGCCTGTCCTCGGAGGAGGAAATGGTACCGATACCTGTACCCCACCCGTTTTCCCCTGTTTGGGCCTCCTGGGAGGCCCGCGTCGCCACCGCTGGATTCGCATCTCGAAATCCTGGGCAGAACTCACCCCCGGCCGGGAGTAGCGATATCGGTACCTTTTGACGCCCCCATTCCAGAGAGGGCCTCACCGACCTCGCGCTCCCCCGCCCCGGCCGAAGCCAACTCGCCTGTTCTATACGACGAGCCCAGCTCGCCTCGCATCTTGCGCCTCGTGACGCTTGCCGGCCAAGCTAGCAGGGGCCGGCAGACTCTTTCTCGAAGAAACTCTCCCCACCTCGGCCCGGATGCTCTCTCGCCCCCGCTTGGTGCCCACGGTGCCCCTCACGCCCTGCCCCCCCTCCCTCCCCCCGTCCTGGATCTCTCCGCCTTTCCCCTGAGAGTAGGGGCGCGCCCGCGGGAGGGGCGAGCTGCGGCGGCGGGCCCCTCCTGCCAGCTCCGGCCACGGCTTGCGGAAGCAGGCGTCCCTCAGGGCCCCCGCGACGGTGTCGTGATCACGCTGTGCAGGGCCCAGCTCGATCCCATCGATCCGCTGCGATGTCGAGCCCGGTGCGCCCGATCCGAGTCGATTCCGGTATGCCGACGATCCGATACAGCCCGATGCTTGCATGAATAGGGGGCCACACGCGAACCCTACCCCTACCCCCCACGATTTCTGAGGGGGAGGGTGGGGTTCACTTCGCTCGGGAGCTTCTGAACGAAATGAACCCCACCCTCCCCCTCAGAAATCATGGGGGGGTAGGGGTAGGGTTGGGCAAGCACCTCGGCCCGCCAGCGCTGACCCCCGTCGCGCTCGGCGAAGTCATACTCGGGAAGCTCGCCCGTTGAGCTCCGAAGTGCCTTTTCGGCTGCATACGTAGCATATCGTGCATATATATATGTGTGAAACGATATATATATATATACCTCAACATAACATGTACACGTATATATATATGTGAACTTATATATATATATGCAAAACGCAACATCATTGCACACACATATATATACGCTCACATATATATATACGTTCACATTTATATCTGCACTTATGTCATCGTTTGTACACGCATATATATAAAACTCAATATACGCATATAAATATATACGTTAATCATAACCATATAATATATATGCGTGTGTATATATATATATGCGTACACTCATGACTACATGTATCTTCACCATCTGCTCCTCTGGTTCGTGCGGCACCCCTTTTCAACCGACCCGCGTGCGTGGCAACGAGGCCGCTTCGCGGCAGGCGTGTCGAATGCCTGCATGATTAAATGCTGGGCATTGTCCCTATGGCGTCCATCCCGGGAAATGTTCGCTTCGCACTGCAGCGCCGCATGTGCAGGGGCGCGAAGAGGGAGAGAGAGACAGCGAGAGAGATATGCGGAGGAGGAGGAGGAGGAGGGAGGATGATGCTGAGGAGGGGGCGGATGAGGATGGGCATGGGGAGGGGGAGGATAAGGGGGAGGTGGGCGGAGGAGGAGGCGGAGGAGGAGGAGGAAAACTAAGATGATGAGGAGGAGCGTTTGTGTTTCCCATCTTCTCGGTTTGCAGCTGACCTACCAAGTGTCCACTTGGCTCGTTATCAGGGTGGTGGTGGCGGCCGCGCCGCCCAATCGTGCCCCGTGAGCCGCCCAATCCTCGCACCTCTTCCCGACGCCGTGTTGGTTCCGTGGGGGCATCATCCCCGCGCGCCCCTCTTCCCAGACGAGCCGCTTCTCGGCGGCGGGCGCGGGGGGGGGGAACGAGAAGGGGCGGGGCCTTCCGGTGCTTCTAAGAAGCCCGTCCGCCTTCTAAGAAGTTCTTCTGTCTTCGGAGAGGGCAGAGGAACCTTCTCAGAAGGCTTCAAGGCTTCTGAGAAGTCCCGCGGCCTTCAGAGAAGGCCTGCCCCTTCTCACTCCCCCCCCCCCCTCGGTCTTCCCGACGCGGTATCCGCGCCCTGTCCCGACGCCCTGCCCGGCGCTGCAATGGCCGACGGGCGGTTCCCCGCGATGAGCGTCTCCGAGCGCTTCCCAGGGGTGGCGGACTACAGCGAGATGATGGAGCGGATCTTCCGCGTGTACGCGTTGCCGCCGCCGCCACGCGGCGCTTCCTTGGCCTTCTACGACCAGCACGGTGCCCAGGCGCTGAGCCGTCACCCCAGCAACCGCCACGACACCGCGGGCGTCAGGACGTTCATCCGCTCCATCGAGGAGCTTGGCGTGGTGTGGCGTGGCACTGTCTATGTGGTTCGGGCGCCGCCCCACGCCGATCACTACATGTCGTTGAATGCGGCCACCCTCGTCGAGGCGCTTTACGCCGCCGACGGCCAGAACGCCAACGTCCAGGCGGCCCTGGCAGCGGGGCTCCCGCACTTCCGCGAGTTCCACGTGGATACGCCTCCTGATGTCCTCGCGTACATACAGGATGCGGCGAACGCCATGAGCCTTGGCGGCAGCGGGCCCCCGGACCGGGAGGACGACCGCCCATCGCCGGCCCATCGCTCCACGTGACGCCTCCTGCTGTCGTCGCGTACGCACAGGGCGCGGCGAACGCCATGAGCGGCGGCAGCGTGCCCCCGGACCGCGAGGCAGCAGGCGATAGTGGGAGCGATGCTGAGAGCCAGTAGGCTGCGTGAGGGAGTGATGAGGAGGAGCAGAAGACGGAGGATGAGGATGTGGATGAGGAGGAGGAGGATGAGGAGGAGGAGGATGAGGAGGAGGAGGAGGAGGGAATGAGGAGGAGCCTGATGATGAGGAGGCGACCCGCCGATAGAGCGGCTCGGCGCGAGCCCGCGCGGAGCAGATATCTGCATGTGAAACGCGTGCAGCTGGCGCAGCCTCCCCTCTCCCTCTCCTCCCTTTCCCTACCTCCCTCCCTGTCCTGCCCTCCCCTCTCCCCATCCACCCTTAAGCGTGATGTGCAGCTTCATCCGAGCTTGCCAAGATTGCTGAGTGCTCCACCACTCTTCTGTCCGAATCTTTTCGGAGACCTGGGACATCGAGGGGCCTGCGGCCTATCCCGCCACCGTGCCTGAGTTGTGGATCGCTGGGACTACCTCTCGTGACTCTCTTGGGCCTCTTCTGGAGGCATTTCTCGTTTGGTGTTCGGGCCTCGCCGCGCAGCGGCAGTCGGCCTGGCCCGCGCCGCCGCGGCTGCCAGGCGTTGGCGCAGAGGAGGGTACTGGGAAAGGATGGGAGGATGAGGGATGTGTGGCATCAACTGGAGGCTGATGCCACTTGGAGATCGTCGACTACATTTCGAGAAAGAAGAGACGGAGGGGGGCGGCCGCCACCCCCAGCTGGTGGCACTGGAGGGGGGTGAGCGCCCGCCCTTGCTGGTGATGGCGTGTGGTAGTCTCTTTCTTCTTTCATGAGCATTACAAGTCGATGGAAGCCCGAGGCAGAACTATATCGGATCCATTTTGAGTTGCGCATTGTGCGGCCACTTCACTACATTTTTTGCAAAAAAAAAAACCCTTAGCCTCAATACTTCATCTCTCCCATATCCTCATTTAATACTTTTATCCCCCATCCCTGTATATCCCATCGCAATCCCCAATATCCCCCCTCACCTCCCATCCCACCTACGCCTGCCCCTTATTCCCCCCCCAGCCAAACCCCCATCCTCATCCCAGCGCGCGAGCTGAAAGCTTGCGAGGAAAAGGCAGACGACGACGAGGATAAGGCCGTCCGCAGGGGGTCGCTACTCCTGGGTCCCTCCTGGGTCCTCTCGCGGAGTACGTTCCGATAAGAAGTTCGAGCCGAATCCAGCCGCGGCGACGAGGGTTCTCCGGGCTCTCCAGGATGAGCAGCGGCATGCCATGCCGCGAGACCCTTGGGTGAATGAGAAGGCAGGGCGCGCGCTGACGATAAGTCCGAGGCGTGGCCAGCCGTGGCGAAGAGGGCTCTCCAACGATATGCCATGCGGCTGCTCTCATGCTGCAGGATCACTAGAGAGTCTAGAGAGGAGAAGGCGGATGATGATGTGTTTTTCATGATCTAAGACCTACTGCAGCTCGAATCATAGCTCTTCATCCCTCATTCACAAAACCTCCTATACACACACAAAATAAACCTTCACTACCCCTCCTTCCTCTTTCACTAACATTATCACTCCTCCCTACAACTCCTCTTCCTAACCCTCCCCCATCGTTTCCCTCCTATCTATCCCATTACCAATCGATTCCTCCACCCCCCCTACCGTCCTCCCTCATCGCGTGTTTCCGCCACATCAGAGAAGGAGGACGACAGCATACTCCAAACAGCCCTATAATCGCGATGAGCTGAGAGAGTCTAAGAGCAGCAATTCATAAAATGGGCAAGGTATAAAGCTGACCAGGCTTTGCTGGTATCATCATGCATCGAGCGTAGCAGCAGCGTAGCGAGGTGAGAGCTGAGCTGGGATGCGAGGCCGAAGCTGTGCCGCGACGCCCCCCCCTCCCGGGTCCCGGGTCGGCCTTCGAGGAGCCCCGTCGTCGCCGCGGGCGGGCGCGGCTCGGAATATTGATGAGTTAGTTTGGCCTCGGAGTGGTCAAGGGACCGATCGTGAATCGTGCTCAAGCCATTTTGGTTCGGTGGCGCAGGGTGTATTGCCATCCATGTGGCTGTGTGGATGTTTACTCAGCAATGTCATACCTCGCACGGCGGATGTATTTCATGTCCCGGGTGTGCGGCGTCAGGAAGTACAATGACACCTTGGCAATGTCAGTGGACGGCCTGTGCCGATTCCTCAACCAGTTGACCACCGAGGGGGTGGTCGATGGCACCGCGGTATGGAACCCTTCTCGGCGGGGGGGGAGCACGGGGTATATGAGTGGCGGCGCGTCGTAGACTCAGTATTTCTCCTCCCTCCGCCTCGCCCCCTCTTCTCCCATCTCCCGTCCTCCTCCCATCCTCGTTTCTCCCACCTCCCCCTTTCTAGCATCCCTCGCGCCTCTCTCCCGCCCGCGTCGGTTGGAGAGAGGGGGGGCTGCAGCGCGCTGCCTACGGCGTGCTGGCCCCGGGCTTGCACTCGCTCGCCCACGTGGACGCCTTGCTGGCGGCTGGGCGGAATCCCGTGGCGATTGCATCGTTCAAGGAGGCGCCCTTGGGGCCCTTTCTCTCTCTCACTCACTCACTCACTCACTCACTCACTCTCTCTCTAACTCTCTCTCTGTCTCTCTCTCTCTCTATCTTTATCTCACTGCCTCTCTCTCCCTCTCCCTTACTTTCTATATCTCGTTTCCCTCTCCTCATCGCATCGCACTCTATACCTCGCTCGCCTCGTTTCGACGCGGCCGCAGGCGACTGCATGGCTTCAGCGCGAGTTGGGCGTCGTGGTCCCGGAGCCCTTGCCGCCGCCGCCAGCAGCGCCGCCGCCGCCCCCGCGGCCCCCAGCGCCAGCAGGCGCGTGGCGACCGATTCACCCCCAAGGATCGAGGATCGAGGATCGGACGTCGTCGTCGGCCCGTCGGCGGCTCGGGAGGGCGCGGACGTTTTGATTCGCGGAGGTCCTTGGCTGGCAATTTGTCGGGCCTCGGGAGGCCCCAGGCCCCAAGCCTCAGGCGGCTTCCCGCGGAGCCTCCGGGGGTCGGACGATGACGACAATGATTCGCTCAGGCCTGGCGCTCGTCCAGGCGCACCGTCCAGTGGCAGAGGCAGACAGCCCCAGGTTGATCGCTGCCAACAAACGCATTGCCGAATTGCAGGGCACGGTGGTTGAGCTCCGCAAGAGGTTGAAGGTGGCTCAGAAGAGAGAGAAGCGGGCCGCGCAGAGGCACGCTCGCGTCTTCGAGGATCAGTCTGAAGAGCTTGCGAGAGAGCTTGCGGCGTTCCGAAGAGCTTGCGGCGTTGCAGAATTCAACTGTGCGAACGGGCCGATACTTCACCCTGCATGGCGGCTGCATGATGGCCGCGCGGAGGGTCATATCGAACACCCCTGCGTGTGCCCTCGGACTAGCTCTCGGGACAGATATCGCCACGAAAACGGTGTGCAGATGGGAGGTGCGGTTGCGTGCAGCGCGCGTCGCATCGATGCGCGCATTCATTCGTGGGGGGTACGAGACAATGCTCGGCAACATGACGTTTCGAGCCACCGCGATGCTGAGCGGCCTGAGCGATCATCGGCAGCGGGAGCTCGGCTGGACAGCAGTGGTCCACAACGTTCGCGGGGACGCGACCAACACGCAGGTGGCATTTCGGGGAGGAGACTCTCCTCATTCCTCCGCGGAGAGGGGGAGCAGGGAGGAGGATGAGTAGGACGGGGGAGGAGTAGGATGAGGAGGCGGAGGGCGTGGATACTGGCCGCGGTGCGGAGGGCAAGGAGTATATGGGGTGGGAGTTGGTGGAGGGGGATGATGATGAGGAGGAGGAGAAGGAAGGAGGAGAAGGTTTGGCAGCGTCGGAAGCTGCACGTACTGGAACTACAGTCGACATTCATGGCCGATCCGATCTTCTCGCTGTCCAAGTACGAGACCGTGCGTCACGGTGCCCAGTGTCGCAAGCTGTTAGCTGATATTCAGGTCTGCGTTGGGGGCGTCGGAGGATGGGAATAGGGGGCCCTAATAGGGGGCTTGGTCTCGTTTGCATACATCCCCAGGTCGCGTCCCACGCGTCAGGGCCAGGGACGTTGAGCATGGTGAGGAAGCAGCTCGCTTCCATTGGCCTCGACACCCGCACCAGCTCCTCGTTGCTAGCAGTTTCGTGGGCGCCGAACGTTTCAGAGCTCGCTGCGGTCCGAATTCGCGCTTGGGAGAAGGAGGAGGAGAGGGTGAGGTGGAGGAGGAGGAGTAGGAGTGATGAGGAGGATGAGGAGGAGGGGGAGGGGGAGGACGGCGGAGGAGGAGTGGGGGGGTGAGGAGGATGGGATGATGAGGAGCCTGAGCCAGATGTGATAGGGGAGAAAGGGAGACCCCACCCGTCGGAGGTCGTGCCTGCTGCAGCGCCTGCACCAGCCGCAGCGGCCGCCCTGGCTCCGCTGGCGGTCGGCGACGCCGAGCCCGCGCCTGCAGCTCCCGCGGAGGGCGGTGGCGGCGCCGGGCCAGCGCCTGCAGCGGAGGAGGGTGCGATCGCCGTGCCTGGCGGTCCAGCGCCGGCCACTTGGACGCTCGATCCCCCGGTCGCTACGGCGCTGAGTCGGTGCCTGCAGGTCTGGACATGCTGCGCCGACGCGGGGTCTGACGAAACCAAGGCCCATTCGGGCCAATCTCAAACGAGTGCGGGGGTCAGCTCCGATCAGTGGACGCCCGCTCTACCCGACCCCACCTCCTCCTCACCCTCCTCCTCCTAACGAACTCCACTCTCCTCCTCCCGGCCCCCGCTCTACCCGACCCCACCTCCTCCTCTCCTCCTCACCCTCCTCCTCCTAACGAACTCCACTCTCCTCCTCCCGGGCCCCCCCCTCCCCTGCATGCTCCCTCCCCTCTCTCCTCCCCAGAGGCGCGAGAGCTGATCCATGGCAAGATCGCGGGCCAGCCCTCGTCGGTCTTTCTGGAATGCAACTGCGTTGCGCACCAATACGCTTTGCTGGTGAAAACGCAACTGTACCATATGGATGATTTCCTTGCGTCCATCGGATCAGGCATCGAGTACTACTGGAGTTCTGTCGCAAAAATAATGCATTCCTGGCGAGCCCAGGCGGTTCGATTGTTCAAGGTATGGAGCCTCCTCTACACAGGACAAAGTGCCATGACCAATGGCTTGCACAAGGTACCCCCCCGGCCAATATCTGGCCGGTGGGGGTCAATCCGAGATTGTGAACGACACATACTCCAATGTGACGAGACATTACTCCGCCAGGTCTTCACTGCCGCTTTCGGCGCTGCCAGGGAGGGCGACGATCTGCGGGACGCGCCGACCGCCGGGCTCAATGAGCTCGAGCTCGAGGAGAAGGGGGCTTACCAAGCTAAAATGGGGAAATACGCTACAGACGGGCTAAAGGCCCTTCGGGATGACGGCTTCTGGTTGGCACTCCGGGTATCAGGGCGCCTTCGAGGCCCACTCGATCAGCTCTTGCACTTCACGCAGCAATCCCGCGGAGCCCGCGAGCCGCATAATTTAGCCCTCTTGGTGTGGGGGTATGCGAACAAGATAAGGGTCAAGCTTGAGGGCCTCCTCGACCCGAATGCTTGGACCGATATGCTCCGAGATGTGCCCGATGGCATTGCCTCCAAAGCCATGATCAGCATCGAGCAGTGCGTGCTGAAGCTTTTGGGTGCGTTCCATATTCGCATTGCCAAACCCGCGGAGGAATTTCCGCAGAGGTTGTTGTGGCTCGCTCGTGGGGCCGCTGATCAGCCATGCGTGGAGCGCCAGAGACTCGCCGCTGAGCTGATGGACTGCACCGACCCAGCGTCCTTGCGCATTTCAGCGGCAACTGTGCGAAAGTTGTTTGGGCCCGAGCTGAAGGACCGCCGCCGATCCCGCCCGATCTTCCATCCCCCCATCCTACCACCTTGGCCACCTTTTCCTCACCCTCATGCTCCTCCCCTCATCTCCTCCTCCTCCTCCTCCGTCCTCCCCTCGTCCTCCTCTCCTCTTCCTCTGCTTCTTCCACCCCTCGCCCACTTCCCCTCCTCCGATCTCCGACCCTTCCTCTTCCACCTTCGCACCTCGCTTCCCGTGGCCTTTCCCCCGTGCCGAGGAGGCGGCCACGAACGGCGGGCGGATTAGCATGGTCGTCTACGCGCCCTTCAGGGTCGCGGCCGAGACCTGGCGTTCGGACACGCAGGAGATCGAGGGGATCAACAACATCCTGCAGGCATGTGCCCCATCTCTGCCACCTCTCGCCGTCGCCCCCCCCCCTCTGCTGCCGCTGCCGCCCAGGTCGGTGCCGACCGCGCACCGAGGATCTCCCTCGCGCTCCTCGATGCCCGGGCGTGCATCCGGAAGGAGTGCGGCCTGGGGTCGCGCGCAGTGGCAAGGCCGAAATGGTCGAACATTGAGCGCCACGTGCAGGCGATCGTCGAGGACGCCGTCCAGTTCATGGGCGAGGGCGACGGCGTGCTGGCCATCAAGGATAGGTGGCTTGAACCGCCCGTGGTGTTGGACGATGCAGTACTCACCCCAGCTCGGCCTGTTGTCGGCCATGTCGACCCCCGCATGAAGGCATGGACGGCCTCCTACCATATGCATTGGTGGTGGGAGTCCAAGGCGTTGGCGGATGGGGCGGACGCTAGCAAGGGTGACCGCACGATGGGCTCGGTCATCTTTGGAGGTGAGCAGGACGATGGAGCCACGCTGTCAGGCTGGATGTGCTGCATGACGTACGGCTACGTTGGGGTATTCGTCAAGGTCACCCTGCGCCCTGATGTAGAGATGAAATCCGCGACAGTGGAGATCACGCGGCCCGTGCAGCACATGATCTCCACGGACCTGTTCCAGCGTTTCTACGGTCGGTGCCACGATGATGGCGCCACGATCGATCTCGTCCATGGAATAGCATGGTACCCCGACAACGGCGACCGCGAGGACCACCCTGCACTATGCGATGTGAAAAGGCTGTATGACTTGCCTCCTCTCGTGAAGGCGCACTGCGTGCAGAGCGGCAAGACCCCCGAGCCGAAGCCCAAGCCCAAGGCCGCCGCCAAGGCCGCAGCAGCGCTGGAAGGTGGCGCGGGCCCAGCTGCGCTGCTTGACGCCGCCCCCGGCGGCCATGCGGCTGCCGCGGCCATCCTGGACGCCGATGCTGGCATGCTTGCGGCCGGCGTGGACGACGGCAGTGAAGTGCTCAGGGCCCTCGAGAGCGGCGCTGCTGAATCGCTGACAGCCAAATTGGATCTGGCATACGCGGCAGGCGCCATCGTCGACGCAGACTTCCAGGCGCAGTTCGACAAAGTCTACAAGGTCATGTTCCCCGACGCCGTGGACCCGTCGAAGGAGGGCCCGACGGCTGACGCCCACTGCATACATGGCATTGGGGTTGCGAAGGACTTGGTGGCCGCAGTGGGCGACGAGGGCATGGACGCCACCACCACGTACGTCGCCCCCGGCGGCGGGGGCCCTGGCCCTGGAGGTGGCCCTGGCGGCGGGGACCACTCGTCTGGCGGCGGCGACGAGGTGCATGGATGTGCGGGTTAGAAATCCTCCTCCTCCTCCTCCTCCTCCTCCTCCTCCTCCTCCTCCTCCTCCCCCTCCTCCTCCTCCTCCTCCTCGTCCCCTCTCCCCTCTGGAGCCCCCCTCCATGCGGGGATAGCTCTCCCCCGTGGCGCTAGCCCAGACCTCTCTCGGCCTCGGATCAAGAACACGAACCCTACGGCCCAAACACTCTGACACCAACCTCCCCCTCCTCCCCTCATACAACTCCACAAAGCATAGCGAACATCGCTACGAAGCGGCGAGCACGAGCAGAGAAACAGGCCAGCGAGCGCGCGACTAGGAGCGCCAGGAAAAGTAAAAAAAACGGAGCGAGTGATAACCACGAACAAGAACCGCGCGGCGTGCGTCAGAGAACGTCGGATGTAAGCCGGAGCATTGAATTTGCGAGAAAGGCTGAGAAGTGAGCGGATGGAACGAAGGAGGTCGGCCGCCTGTTGCGACAGGGGCCCCCCCCCCTCCCATCAAATCCACACATCCACCATTCTCACTCCCTCAACCCACACAGTCCTCCCAAAATCCCCGCTCCATCATTACCCCCCCCCTCCTCCACCCCTTTCTCCTCCTCCTCCGCCTCCTCATCCCCTTCATCTCCATCCCTCCCCTTTGCCCTTCCCCTCCCCGCCCTCCGCGCCTCCAGGTAGCCGGCGCAGCTGCCAGCGACGCCTGGGTCAGGTGGCGCGACGGCGCCGGGCCAGGCAGCCTGGGGCGGGGGGCGGTCCGAGGGGCCGAGCTCTGCGCAGCTAGAGCAGCCGCCGTTGCTGCGAGGCCGCTTGGCACGCTCAATGTCACTAACGGGGGCAACATCTCAGTCCTGCAGTTCCGCGAAGGAGGTGAGCCTGGGTGCAAGTTTCCCCCCTCATCTCCCTCCTCCGCCTCCTCCTCCTCTCCTCCCTCCTCCTCCTCCTCATCCTCCTCCTCCTCCTCCCCCTCGCTCATCCTCCCTCCTCGTCCTCCTCCCTCCTCCTCCCTCCTCCCTCTCCTCACTCCTCCCCTCCTCTCCTCGTCTCTCTCTCCTCTCCTCCTCCTCCTCCTCCTCCTCCTCCCTCCTCCTCCTCCTCCTCCTCCTCCCTCCTCCCTCTCCTTCTCCTCCCTCTCTCTCTCTCTCTCTCTCTCTCTCTCTCTCTCTCTCTCTCTCTCTCTCTCTCGCTCTCCTCCTCCTCCTCCTAGCCCGAGCCCCTGAGGCGATCCGAGTTCAGGGAGGCAGGATACGGATGATGAGGACCTCCTCCTCGTCCTCGTCCCCCTCCCTCCTACTCCACTACGCCCGCCGCAAACTCACCGCGCCGCCTGGCGATCCGAGTTCAGGGAGGCAGGATACGGATGATGAGGACCTCCTCCTCGTCCTCGCCCTCCTCCCTCCGACTCCACTACGCCCGCCGTAAACTCACCCCCCCCGCCCCGTCACACCGCCTCTCCACTCTCCCTTCCCCCTCCTCTGCCCTAGCACCCCCTCTCGCACTACCTCGCCTTCCCCCTCCCCAAGAGGGGGGTGGCTGAGACGGGAGCGCGATTGCATTTTCTTGCAGTTGACGAAGACGGGGAGCCGCTCACCCGGGTGTCCTTGGTGAATTGGTGGGACTCTCTCGCCATTCGTGGTCAAGTGGTAAGGATAGAAGCGGGCAGGGTGTGCTTTTCACCCAGCGGGTGGGTCGGCCCGGGCGGGGCCAAGCCGTATGCCCCTCGAGTCTTTGTCGACCCCGTGCTCGTTCTCCCCGACATCGGGTTCCCCATGCAGAAAGTAGTCAAGACCAAAGCACCGGTCTTGCCTGACGATGTACGAGACCTGATTCGAATGTGGGAGACGGGCCTCTGTGCACATGATGTACTTAGTGCCGACTGCTTGTGGTGCGGGGTTGAGAGTGATGAGCTGCGCCGGTGCCCCCTCTGCATGCACTGCTACCACCCTTCCTGTGCCGATAACGTTGTGAGCTTCGCGGGAGCGCCAGGGTTCGCGTGGCCAGTCCTGCACGATTCGCCCGCGCCCCCGTTCCCTGCCCCGGCGATGTGCAGCGTGTGTCGCGCGTGGACGCGCGCTGGCTAGGCTGTATGTGCACGCAATTTAGCTGGGGTTGGACAATGCCATCAGACGCCGGAGTGCGCATGCGTCGTCCGACTTCGCCTGCGTTGCCCGGCGAGCGCCAGGGCGTGAAATGCGCACGCCTCATCCTGACATTCCTCAGATGTTGTGGTTTCTCTTTAGCGCAGGCCGCTCTCGGGCCTCGGGCTCCCTTCAGGGCACCAATAGGGTTCCAACCTAGTCCCGTAATGCACCGCGGTGCTCCAAAGATCCCCGCGTAGATATCGGGAATGCTTCAAGAGGGCCCCGAGCGAGCGGTCCCGCGAGAGAGAGAGAGAGGCATCGAGGATGATGATGACGATGAGGAGGAGGAGGAGGAGGATGAGTAGGATGAGGGAGATGACAAGGATAATGATACTGATCAGTATGGGCAATGACGAGGAATAGGCATGATGATGAGTGCGATAACGATAGGTGGAGAAAAAAAGGAATGAGGATGAGGATGAGGAGGAGCGGACTGCCTACCATCAGCACCAACGCCATTGCCCCGATCATCGCCACGTTCGACCGCAGCCGCAGACCAGCACTCGCCCTCACCAGCCCGGCGCCGCTGGCAGCTGCCCCTCCCCGGGCCCCACATCGCTGCCTCGCCGCCTCGCCGCAGCAGATCGCGCTGCAGGCAATGGCTGAGGTGCGGGGGGGCGGCATATCATTCTGGCAGGCCTCTGAAACTGCGCGCTCTACTCCGGAGGTCCTCCGGAGCAGCGCCGTGCTCATTCTGGCGGAACCCCGGAGCCACTCGCACTCCGGAGGTCCTCCAGAGCAGCACCGGCCAACTCCGGAGGACCTCCGGAGCAGGCCGCTCTACTCTGGAGGTCCTCCGGAGCAGCCCGTGCCTACTCCGGAGGACCTCCGGAGCAGGCCGCTCTACTCCGGAGGTCCTCCCGAGTAGCCCGGGGCCACTCCGGAGGTCCTCCGGAGCAGCTTGGGCTCACTCCGGAGGTCCTCCGGAGCAGCACGCTCTACTCCGGAGGTCCTCCGGAGTCGCGCCGAGCCCGCTCCGGAGGACCTCCGGAGCAGCTCGCTCTACTCCGGAGGTCCTCCGGAGCAGCTCAGGGCCACTCTGGACGTCCTCCGGAGCAGCCCGTGCTCACTCCAGAGGACCCCCGGAGCAGCTCGATCTACTCCGGAGGACCTCCGGAGCAGCTATCCTCCGGATCAGCCCGGGCCCACTCTGGGGGACCTCCATAGAACAGTTCGCTCTACTCTGGGAGCGTTGTCGTCGCCGCCGTCGTCTAGGATCGGAGGAGGAGGAGGAGGAGGAGGAAGAGGAGGAGGAGAAGGAGGAGGAGGAGGAGGAGGAGGAGGAAGGAGGAGGAGGAAGGGGCTGGGGTTGTGCGCTGGCTGGGCGGCGTTCTCGAGGCTCGCGTCCCAACGGGGCCCGCCCGGCAGCGCCTGACAGATCTGACGCAATATAGCATGCCATAGCATTACAAAACATACGAACGCATCCCAACACAACATAACATCATACATCATATCTTGCCACGCCATATCATAACGTTGCATACCATAGCGTAACATATCATATCGATGTGCATTGCCATAGCATCATAACATGATCATATCCATGTAACATACCATACCATAACACAACACAGCATACCATAACACTATGTCGTAACATACCATACCATAACATAACATAACCATTATCATAACATCATATCATGCCATATCATACCATGTACAGAGTATATCATATCAGCAATAACCTTGTGCTCTCAACATAGGCGCGTGGTGCCGCTGGCCAGCCGCCGCCGCCGCCCCGGGCGCCGCAGCGCGTCGGCGTGTGCCGTGGTCTTCGTGATGCTGCTCGTTGGCTTGAGCACTGCTTTGCCAGCATTACCGACTACACCAACGAGTCTGTGCAGAATGGCATCGATTTCACCGCATCCGTTACACCCGGTTTATCTATGTCCACGAGCTTTTCCGGCGTTGGGGCGCCTGAAGTTGCAATGAGTTCGATATCCCTCGGCACTAACTTCTTTAAGGGCGGTCACGTGCCCAACCCGCACAGCGGCCACGCACATCCGCGGAACCTGTTCGCGTTCGACATCGACGAGGCTGCACGCAGCGAGCTCATGTTGCTGCCGCACCCCCCCGAGCACGTGTTCGGCGACGTCATCGGCTTGATCCGCGACAGCCGGCGTCCTCGCATCTTGGCTAACGCTGGGAGGTTGTCAGCAGACGATTACGAGAGGCCCGTGCTCTCGGACAGACTGGCGCAACCGACGGCGTGGTGTTACCGCCGCCAGCGCCGCTGCTCGTGCCACGCGGCGTTTTTTCCACGTCGCGGGCACGCCGTGTCCCGACTGGACTTGTGCGTTCGAACCCCCGAGCCCAACCCCTCAGTTGGTTGATTTGATTGCCGCCCTTTGGCAACTCTTTGGGCCTTATGACTCGCGGGCCTTCGGAGATCTTTGTTTGGTTTACGTTTATTGTTGATTGTTGATTGTGCTTGTCCGGAGGAGCCGCTACCCGCACGAGCACCGTGGACAGGATGGTGATACCGTTTTGCCTTTCTACACGCGGGCGGCCCAGCGCAGGCTGGTCCAGGAGAAGGGCATCCTGCACGAGAACGTGCCCGGCTTCCCAGTGGAGCTTCTGGAGCGGTTGCTCGGGGGCGCCCCCGGGATTCTGAAATGCTCGCGATTCTTGCGACACCTGAAGTTCAGCCATTATATCCCAAAGATGCGGGCGAAAAGCCAACTCCGGGAAATCCTGCGCGTAAAAAGACAGGGCGCGGGGGAGGCGCGACTAGAGACGGACTCGGGGGAGTAGGGAGAATAGCATTCATATTGGGTAAGTGTGGAGGAGGAGGAGGAGGTGGAGTGCAGCGTTGCTTCAGATGGCCTCAAGAGTACCCCTCAAATTGACAACGCCCCCAAGTGCTTGAAACTCGGTGTCTTGCTCAGCTCCCCTATCCCTCCTATCCCCCCTCCTCCTGCCCCCCCATCCTCCCCCTCCTCCTTTTCTCCTCCTCCTCCTAGACCAAAAATTTGCGTTTTCGGGAGATGGCTCCTCCTCCCCCTCCTCCTCTCCCTGCTCCTCCTCCTCCTCCTCCTCCTCCTCTCCTCCTCCTCCTCTCCTCCTCTCCTCCTCCCTCCTTGCCCTCCTCGTCCTCTTTTTTGTTTTTCTTTGCAATGTGTTCATTTTGGCGTCCTGTCTAGATCTTTACATCATCGTGGGCTCGCTGCTGCTCTCGCCGGCCGACTTCGGTTTCCCAGTGGTCCGCGTGCGGCGCCTGACGTGGCTGCGGCATCGGAGCACAGTGGTGTCGAGGATCGGATTGACCTTCCCTTTCTTCATGGCCACGCAGCAGCGCCTGACCCGCTTCACTTTGCGAGTCTACTTCCAGTTCGCCACTGGGGACGAGGAGGAGGCGGAGCGCGTCTGGGCGCTGTCTCGCGCTTCCGTGTCTGAGCGGCACGCTGGCACTAACATCCTCGAGGGCGTCGGCTTTAGCACTGGCAGGTATCGCGATGGCACTCCAGTGCCGTTCGAGCTGTGCTCGAACGCGCGCGAGGCGGAGTGGCTGCAGATTTGCGCCGGGCAGTCGAGGGGGATTGGCGGCGCCTGCTACGGGCTGAACCAGAACCCAGACAATCACTCCAGCGAGAACATTGGCAGCCCGTACCTCCAGACCCTCATCAGGAATTCAGACATGATGTTCTCCCAGCCCGACGGGCGCTGGATGGCCCCCAACGAGGTCATGCACGCCCAGGGCTTCCCCGTCTACCTCGCGACGAATCTGTTCGGGGAGAGCTGTTCCTTCAGCTACAGGAGCCCCACCCGCAGGCGGCTGGACACGTACCACCAGGGCGGAAACACCATGCACGTCGCCATTATCGGCCTCTGCCTGTTGTGGGGCATCCTGAACATCCAGGACGTGGGCCATGACTACCCCGTGCCCTTGCCACCCGGCGACGACGACAGCGACCCCGACGACGACGACGCCGACTCTGGTGGTGATCAGCGTGATCAGCCTAGGCGGAAGTTGCGCCGCTTGCAGCGGTTCAGGGGGTTTGGGTGTCCTCCCTAACCACACCTCCACATCCTCCACCTCCTCCTCATCCTCCTCCTCCGACCTCCTTCCCCCTCCCTCCTCCTCTTCCTCATCCTTCTCATCCTCCTCCTCTCCACCTCCTGCCCACCCACCCACCCCGCCATCGCCCCCACCTGCCTCCCCTGCGCGAGGTTCTGCGCTGACGGCTGGCGGGTGGCCTGCCGCAGCTCGGTGGCGTCGGCGGCTGCGGGCGCGCCTCCAGCGGCTGCGGCGCCGGCGGCGTCCTGAGCAAGGAGGGGGCAGGCCGGGGGCATCGCAGCATTGCTCCGCCCCCCTGTACTCTGGATGAGCTATATCCCCTTGGATCCGTTGGGAGGGGTTGGATGCAAGGCTTGCGTCCAGAGGTGGGGGGTTGGAGGAGGAGGAGGAGGAGGAGGAGGAGGAGGAGAGGAGGAGGAAGTGAATGAGGGTGTGAGGAGGCGGAGGAGGAGAAGGGGGAGCCTAAGGAGGGGGAGGGAGGGGGGGCACGGGCAGGGGCAGGCTCCGTCGGAAGGTCGCCCCCCTGAGTATTACGCCATTCGGAGTCTGAGTATGGGGCCTCGGCTGATCTGATGTTTCATCCGTTCGAAGTTCGAGTCCTGGCGCCCCCTTCGCTCGTCGCCGCGGCTTGACGCAGCTCGACAAAATGGGGTCTGGGTGCTTCTATTGCGCGAACGGACGGACCTTTGCCCTTCTCATCTTCCAAGCCCCTCCCTCACCATCCCATCCCACGTCCTCGCTATCCCCTCCTCATTCTGTTTTTGCAGTCTGTACTGCACTTGATGCTTCAGGCATCCCGGTGGCTCGCGCTCCCGATAAGAGATAAGCTCGGTGACGGCTCGCCATTCGTCGTCACGCGGATGGTCGGCGCATGTGTCCTCCGCCTAGCCCCGCCCCAACCGTCCCTCCTCCTCCTCTCCTCCTCCTCCTCCTCTACTCTCTTCCCCCGCTCCTCCTCCCTCCTCTTCTTCTGCCTCCATTCCGACTCCTCCACCACATCCTCCATTTCTCATGGTGGTGATGATGAATATGATGGTGCTGATGATGTTCTTTGATGGTGGTGTGATGATGAGTGGGTGGGTGACTGGCATTTGGTGATGATGATGGTGGCGATGCTGTTGATGAGTCGTCGCCCCCGTCGTCTGTCTGGCCCCTGGGTAGAGGGAGAATTCGGCCGAAGTTCGGATATTGCGAATCGTAGCTGCTCTGTTCAAGCACGTACCAGAGTCACAGAGCTCGGTGACCAGAATTCATCTGCCCGCCGCCCCCATGGCCAGCCCGCCCGACTCCCAGCAGCAGGCGCCGCCGCCCGCAGCTCAGGAGGCTCAGCCTGACCAGTCGGCCGCTGCGGCCGCGAGCGGCATAAGCAGCCCAGTCCCCAGCACGATTGCGAGCGGGATGAGCGGCGCCAGCAGCATGGGTGCGCACGGCGCGTCGCTGCTATCGATTGCGATTCCGCCCTCTGTGCCCACGGATGCGCACGAGGCGCTTTTCGGACACCGCGGGTCAATCGAGGAACGGTTTCCGGGCGTGACTGGCCAAGAGAGGTACGACATCTGCGAGCGGTCGCATTGCCTGGTCGACGCGCCGACGCACGCGGCCGCGTTCGGCCCGCACGATGAGGAGCTCCTGGTGCGGCGCATGGAAGTCAACGCCCGCAAGCCTGGGAACGCCGCGGCGTCCTACGCCAAAGGCATTCTGACCCATGGGATCCTCCGGAGGTTCAGGGGAGCCATGATGGGGGTCAAGCATGCGCAGACCAGCGGTGATACCGAGTTGGTGTACTGGAAAATGATTTCTGGCGGCGCGCTGTCGGAAGCGCTCCACGTTGCTGCTAGGATGCCAGGCGGCGATACCAATCGAAACATCCTGCGGATCAAGAAAGCTGGCGTGCAAATCGTTCAGTTTCGTTCTGACACGCCATTAGACGTGCTGCGCTGGATCAAGGCAGAAGGGAACAACTGGCACGGGGGAGTGGCCACCACATTATTGGAGCTGTTGGCGGCGGTCGGGGAGGTGAAGCTGGCTTGGGACGCTCACGCCAAAGCGTCGGACATCGACTACAACTCGTGCCCCAAGAGCGGCCCCCTCAGCTGGGCGAGTCAGCAGTCGGACTGGACCATGCGTCACTACGGAGAGCAGTTCAAGAATTCCAAGAACCTCGTGAAGCTCGCGAAGTCGGTGGTCGCCTCGCTCAAGAAGTTCGGCATCTACGACGAGCTCGCCGAACTTTGCGGGGCCGCCAACAGAGTTGACTTCCTGCGGCCCGAGCTCAGCGCCACGACCATCATCCACGTGCTGCACGGCATCATCTCGGGCTTCGAGGATGCGTTCGAGGAGACCATCGACGCGGAGTGGGCGCGGGTGGTCCTGTTGGAGCTCCTGAAGTTCGCGCTTCCCTGGGACTCGCAGGCCGTGGACGCGCCTGGCATGTGGGTGTTCCGCACAATGTCGGATGTCACCAAGTATCTGCCCTGGCTGCGCACCCCGATGGCAGGCTCGACCGTCTACAAGCCCTCCGCGAAGGCCAAGCCCAAAGCAAAGGCCAAGCCCGTGGCGGAGTTGGTGTCCGACGCGCACGACGCCAAGAAGAGGAAGAAGGGCAGCGGCAAAGGCAAAACGTGCCCGGCGAAGAAGCCCTTGGTCCCAGACGAGGTCCTCTCGTTAAGTACTCTGACCACCCGCCAGAAGGAGTGGCTTGACGACCTCGTGGCCTGCGTGAAGGACCCCATCGTTTACTGCGACCCGTCCAAGGTGGCGTGGCCCGTGATCAAGGCACAGCTCCGGCGTGGTCTCACGTTTTGCTTCGCGGCCAAGTTGGTCATCAATGGGCGCGCGCTCAACGGCTGGAAATTGGTGCGCAAGGAGCTGCGCACAGAGATCATCAAGAACCACCCCCACGCTCTGTTGGCAGACGCGATCAGCGACGCCGTCCCGGGAGTCAGCCCGAATGCCTCATCGACTGATCTGACGAATGTATTGCTGACCGAGCTCGGTACAATCGACGAGGAGGCGATGTTTCAGAATGTGTTGAGCGGCCTCGCGAAGACAATCCCCGTCATCAACGATCTGCAGGTCATGGCCGAGGACAGCGCTTTCGTCAGGATACGAGGGATGCGAACGAACATCTCCGCCCCCCTCCCCAACGGGGGAGGAGGGGGGGGGGAATATGAGGGGGGGCCAGGAGGGCCCGAGGACGCCGATCAGGGGAATAGGGAGAGTAGTATTCATATTGAGCAAGTGTAGAGAGGAGGAGGAGGGGGAGGGGGAAGGAAAGGGGAAGAGGAGGAGGAGGGATCCTCCTCCCCCCCTCCCTTCCTCCTCTCCTTTCCCTCCTCCTCCTCCTGCTCCTGCCTCTCCTCCTCTCCTCCTCCTGCGCCTCCTCCTCCTCCTCCTCCTCCTGCCTCTCCTCCTCCTCCTCCTCCTCCTCCTCCTCCTCCTGCCTACCTCTTCTCTCCCCCTACCCCTCGGTCCCTCGGCCCCAAAGGTCATTGCTGACCTTCATCACCCACAACTTGACAAACGCGCTGCCGAGCGCAATGCAGCCAGCGTGCCGGGACCTGATGACCAGGGTCGCGCAGTCCAGGGCGCTTCTCTCGATTCGCCAGATGGGCGTTGACAGCGATAGGATCGCTGCGCTGTCTGCGGTGATCTCACAGGACCCGGCCTTGCCTCTTCATCCTCGTCGCCCTCCTCCCTCCTCGCCCTCCTCGTCCTCTTCATCCCCCCCTCCTCCTCTCCTGGACTCCTCCTCTCCTGGGCTCCTCCTGGACTCTTCCTCTCCCTCTTCCTCCTCCCCTCCTCCTCAGCATCTTCCGCATCCTCCTTTTTAGTGATCCGCAGGAGCTGTATTCGCTGCTGCCTCAGAGGTGGATGCAGTTCGCGGGGCGCGTGAAGGGCGCGATCAGTGGCGACGACACTGCGGCGCTCAAGATCTCTTTGATTTCGTTCGGTGTCTTCGCCAACAAGGCTACGCTGCAGAAATTCATGCTCCTGCGCGTGTTGTATTACAAAGAGATCATAGTGCAGTTCCTGTGTGGCCCTGAGAGGATGACCGATGCCGACTTCTCTGATTGCACCCGCTGGATCTACGCATCGGCGCAGCAAATCTCCGAATTCGTAGACTTCGGCAATCCAGCATATCGCGTGTGGGCGGCGCGCATAGCGGATGTCCTGACGATGCAGGATGATGGCCCCCTGGACGCCGTGGTCATGAACAGCAAGCTGGGCACCAAGATAGAGGAGATGCAGACGAGCCAGGCCGAGGCGCGCAGGTCTCTGGAGGCCGTCCAGGGCGCGCTCGCGACGCAGGTGCCCGCCGCGCAGCAGGCGGAAGCAGCGGCCGCAGCCCTGCAGCCCTTGCCCGAGATCCGCGCCCAGTGGCAATGTGAGATCGATGTACCACAGGCGGCCGCAGCGGCCACCACCGGAGGAGAGACTGCTGCTGGCGCCCAGGGCCCTGCCGCTGCCGCTGGCGGCGGCGACGCCGCCGCTGCCGCTGCGCTTCCGGTGCCCGAAGGGGGCGCGCTGGCGATAGTGCCCGAAGGGGGCCCGCTGGTGGGGGAAGTGCAGGCCGGCCTCGCGGTCGCCATCCCTGCGATGGTCGTGCATTCCATCATGCTCCGCATTGAGCAGAAGATCTACGAGTGGGCGTTCCAGGGCACGAACACCGTCAAGCTCGACGCTGACCGTCACGTCAATACTCTGTCCGGGGGCCCGTTCCACTCAACCGCGAGCGCGCGGTGGGTCAAGACCCTGGCCAACCCGATCCCTGAGCGGGATCTCGCGCTCAACCTCGTCGGGAAGGCCCGAACGGCGCGAAGGGTGGGTTGGGCTCCTCCTCTGCACTCGTCTCCTCTCCTCTCTCTTCTCCTCTCCTCCTCATCCTCCCCCTCCTGCTCCTCCCCCTCCTCCTCCCCATCCTCCTCTCCTCCTCCCCCGTCTCCTCCTCCTCTCCTCCTCCTCCTCCCCCCTCCTCCTCTTCCTCCTCCTCCTCCTTCCTTCCTTCCTCCTCCTCCTCCTCCCTCGTGGACCCCCCTGCTCTCGTCGCCCCCCCCCTCCTCCTCCTCCTCCTCCTCCTTTTCCAGCCTCCTCCTATCCCCATCCCCCCGGGGCCCCGCGGCAGCCTGGCCAGTCAGCTCCAGGGCGGCGGGGGCGGTGGCGGCGGCGGCGGCGGCGGCAGCCATGGCCTGCCGCCCAGGGGGGGGGGGCGTCCGACCCAAGAGGGGGCAGACGAGGCGGATGGGGAGGAGGAGGGGGGTGAGGAGGAGGAGGATGAGGAGGAGGAGGAGGGCGGAGGAGGAGGAGACGAGGAGGAGTCCGAGGATGACATGATGACGAAGAGGGCGATGATGACGATGAGACGAGGAGGAGGATGTGGAGGATGAGGACGATGACGATGATGATGATGAGTGGCACAGGCTGACACAGGGGACTCCCCCCTACTCCCGAATCATGGTTTCGTTCGCTCTCTGGCCCCTCACCGCCCAATGCCTCCACCATGTCTGACCCGCCCCGGCAGGTCTCGCGCATTCCTGCATTAGGCGGGTACAAAACATGCACAATCAATGGCGTGGATCTGTACATCAACCCCGCGGGTGCAAACTACACGATGCCAGAGTTCGTGCCTGGCTGGATCGTGGAGTGTGAATCAGCACTTGGTAATGGTGACAACTACATCAGCCTGACGCCGCAGGTGAAGGCCGTGCCGCTCACGCGCACGTACACAGTCTTTGCCGCGGAGAGGACCATCGAGCTGTCTCTCGAGGTAGTCCAGCTGAAGATCGACGGGCTCAAGTGGGACGAGATCGTGAAAGCCGCCGAGACTGCCCCTGTCGGCACCGCGTTTCGCATCTGTCGCCCGCCCCTGGCCAATGCTGCGCAGACCGCTCCCAAGGTCAAGGCCGCGGCTAGGGCCAAGAGGGCGGCGGCGCCGGGAGCTCCGGCGCAGCCCAGGGTAGACGCCTGCGTCAAGCACTTGGTCAGGTGAGCGCTTCGCGTGCGTGGCGCCCCGCTCATCTTGCCTCCTGCCTCCTTTCTCTCCTGCATCCTGTCTCCTCCTCCGCTTCCGCTTCCTCCTCCTCCCCATCCCTGGCCCATCACCCCCATCCTCCGCCTCCTCCTCCGTCTTCGCCCCCTCCTCCTCCCCCCCACCGCCTTCTCTTCTGGCCAGCGGGATCCCGTGGCATGGGTGGGTGCCCGAGCCACATTCTCGGCGGCGGCCCTGGGGCGAGGCCGTCGTCGTTTTGAAGTTGGATAGGCGTCGCTCTCTGCTCTGCCTGGGGCCCTGGGTCGTGCCCCCTGGTAGACACCAAGCCAGACTGGCCGCCTTCGTGCATTGAAAGGAGCGTGGTTGGTATGGCTCGGTGAAGGCATCGAGTGCAGTGCAGAGCGGCCCCGCCTCCGCCGCGGCGGCTTTTAAGGTCAGGAGGTGCCGCACCTTGCTTGGGGCTTGGGCCTGCCCCACCGTCGCGTGCCAAACCAAATTGACCGCCCAAAAACGAAGATCGCGACTTGGCATGGCTTGGCACGTGGCGAGAGCATAGCCGCCTCCGCCTCCCTAGCTTTAGAATTCGGCGCACGAAGCCGCGCCTGGCTGGCTACGGGCGCGGCGTCGGATCCCTCGGGGGAGCGCTTACCGTTCAGGAGGAGGAGGAGGAGGAGCAGACGGACGAGGCATGGCGATGATGGGATGATGAGGATGAGGATGAGGCGGCGGAGGATAGGACGATGAGGGGGAGGAGTGGGAGAATGGGAGGATAACGAGGAGGAGGAGGAGGATGAGGAGGAGGCGGCCGAGTGGCGTGTCCTGCGAATCCCAGAATCCCACTCTTCTTTCTCCTTCTCCTCCTCTTCTACTCCTCCTCCCTCCTTCTCCCTCCTCCCTTCTCCTCCCTCCTCCCTCCTCCCTCTCCTCCTCCTCCCTCCGCTTCTCCCGTCTGCCCTGCCCTGCCCTGCCCGCCCTGGCGGCGCGGCCGCTCGCGCTGGGGCGGCCGAGGTGGAGCCGCGGCCGCGGGCCCCGGGCCGCGGGCTGAGACGGACGATAGCGCGTGAGTGGTGGTCGACCGAACCTCGGCGGCGGCGACGACGGCGGCGGCGACGGCGGCGACGACGACGACGGCGACTGCGGCGACGGCGACGATGACGATGACGATGCCGATGACGACGACGCTGACGATGACGATGACGATGACGATTGACGATGGCGTGACGACGACGACTCACGACGACGCCGCCGCCGACGACGACGATCGCGAGCAAGCGGGGGCAGGAGAGTCGGGGTGGCCATGGCAGCCGAACCTGCATGGCCACCCGGTTGCGGTCGACCACACCCACCCACCCCCCACAAACAACACAAATAACACAATTCAAAACAACCAGAAGGACGAGGAGGAGGAGGAGGTGGAGGGAGGAGGAGGGAGATTCGAGAGGACAAGCTAGGTGCATCCCCAGGAGTTACTGACGTAGGTGAGTTCCGTCGGGGGCCGCCCGCCCTCCTCGTCCTCGTCCTTCCTCCTCAGCCTCCTCCTCAATCGTCAATCGTCCCTCCTTCCTTCTCCTCGTCGTCCTCCTCCTGCTGATGCTGATGCTGCTGCTCCTCCTCCCTCTCCACCTTCCCGCTTTGGCACGAGAGTGTGTGCACTGGCTGTGCTCAGCTGTGCTGAGCTGTGCTGATCCCGCGGTTATCGCGCTCCCGACCGTGCGACCGTGCGATGCCGTGCGGGCGCGGGTCAGCAACGGACAGTGCTCCCAGTGCTGCAGCCCTACGGTTCCGCAGGCACCGTCGTCGTCGTCCTCCTCCGAGGGTCCTCCTCCCTCCTCCTCCTTCATCCTCCTCCTCTCCTCTTCTTCCCTGAGGCTTTGGAAAAAGAAATTGAAGCTGAGGTTCTGGATGGCGCTCTGCGGAAACCTGATGCAGTGCCCCCTCCTCCTCCTTTCTCGTCCCTCGTCCCCTCCCTTCTCTTCCTCCTCCTCCTCCTCCTATGTGCTTGAAATTCTACGACCCCGCGTTCAAGAACAGGCTCACCGCCATCGTCCCGTGCCACGACAGTGGTGCTGGCAGTGCCGAATCCGCCGTCGTATTCTTTGACGCTGATGATGTTGCCCATTCAGAACTAGGGGCGCCGGCCCTACGGTGGCGGAGGCATCGTCGTCGTCGTCGCGTCGTCGTCCTCTGGTCGGCGGCTTCTGAGGAAGCCGCCGCGTCCTCCTCCTCCCTCCTCCTCCTCCCCCTCCATCCTCCTTTCCTTCCTGAGGCTTTGGAAGAAGGCTTTGAGACTCAGGATGTGGATGGCGCTCGGCGGCAACATGATGACGTACCCTCCGTCCTCGTCCCTCACCGCTCCTCCTCGCCCTCCCCGGGAGTCTTCCCCCTCCTCCTCCGCATCCTATGTGCATGAAGTATTACAGCCCCGAGTTCAAGAACAGGCTCAAGGCCATCATCCCCTACCGCGACTGATGGGCGACTGAGCCCGCGGCTCTTGCTTAGAAGCGCAGTGCCGAGGTGGAGGAGTGGAGGAGGAAGGGCCAGGAGGGCCCGAGGCCGCCGATCAGGGGAATAGGGAGAGTAGTATTCATATTGAGGTAAGTGTAGAGAGGAGGAGGAGGAGGGGGAGGAAGAGGGGGAGAGGGAGGTGGAGGGCGAGGAGGAGGTCTCCTCCTCCTCCCCCTTCCCCTCCCCCTCCTCCTCCTCCTCCTCCTCAGGCTCCTCAGGAGGAGGAGGTAGACAGGCTGACGGTAGTGAGCAGCGGCGGCCCACCGCGGCGCGCGCGCTGTGTGCCCTGCCCGCTGGGAGCGGCCACGCGTGCACCTGCCTGCCTGGTCCCCTCTCTGGAGCAGATGGTGAAAGTACACGGAATCATGAGTGCATGCATATTTTATGTGTATTATATACAAACGATGACAGAAGTGCTCATATATACATATATATATATATGTATGTATGTATGTATACATATATGTGTGAACGTATATATATATATATATATGTCGCGTATATATAGATCTATACACTATCTGCTACGTATGTAGCCGAAAGGCACTTCGGAGCTCAACGGGCGAGCCTCCCGAGTAGGAGTTCGCCGAGCGCGGCGGGGGTCAGCGCTTGAGGGCCGAGGTGCTTGCCCATCAGGTTCGCCAGGTTGGGCGGGCAGCAAACAAACATGTGAAGCGTGGCCAAAGTGGGCCCCAACGGGCCAGGAGTTAGCCCCAGCTGGCTTCAATATGGCACCAGAATGCACTGCGCTGGCCAAAGGATGTCCGAAGACCACCCAGATTGTCCCGGGCCTTTTTGGGATTCCCCTGGGAGGCCCCCTACCCCTCCAGCCCCCCCCCTCCCCAGGCCATTGCCTCTGTCTGCTTGCCGTCCGCTGTCTTGCCTGCTTCTCCTCCTTTCTACAGCAACCATCCGAGGTGGGAACTTAGACATGACCACCGCCTGGAGGATCAATTTTCGGGGACCTCGGCAGGCTGTGGATATGGATATAGTTGGGCCTCCGGGGGCTGAAATATATCCATATTCACCGCCCGCTGGGGCACCAGGACGTCAGTTTCCAGGCGGTGGATGCGGATAGATCCCCGCCTCGCAAACCAGCGCTGTCGCTGTTTGCGGTATTTCGTTTGACGCTCCCAGCCTCCATGGGAACCCCAATCACGATGAACGGAACGACACAATGGGAATACCAATGCGCAGCTATCTAACCGGCAATTGCTTTTGGAAACTTGCGTGGCTTACGACCTCGCCATCGCGAACACATTCTTCGACCACCCCGATTCGATGAAAGTCACGTGCCGGAACTTGGGAGTCAACCCAATGGACAACAATATTACGTCGTCGACGTTTTCACATATTGATCATGTATTATGCCATCAGACAATGATTGGCACCATCACGGATTGCTGGAGCAGCCGCGCTGACGCACTAAATAGTCGACATGTCCTTCTGATTGCGGACGTACACATCGAGTTCGAGACCCAACAAAAGCAACCGAAGCGGAGAGTGGATACACAAGCTTTGGGCGACCTGGGAGCACAACGCAGCTTCCCGAGTGCATTCGTCAACGCGATGCTTCAATCGAAGGCCACAGACAACTTGGACACCGCAGCAGACGATCTACAACATGCTTTTGCTGAGGCTGCAGCCGTCTTGCCGGTATCGAGATCGTCAGCGAGACGCCCGTGGACGAGCCAGGGTGCACTTGACTTGACGGTCGAACGCAATGCTCATCGACGGGCTGGAGATCACGACGATGAGAAACGACTTCACGCACTGATCCGAAAATCTGGCAAGAACGGCCGAGAAGTATGGCTACACGATCTTACTATGAATGGTAGTTGGAATGCTGTTCAACACCTGCGAAAACCAAAGAAAACGCAACATGCCACTATACAGCGCCCCGATGGCTCTCCAGCCGACACAGAAGAACGAGCAGATGTCATAGCGGACTATTTTGAGAACGAGCACTGGGAGTACAAGTTTTGGGACACACGCCCAGAACAGATTACACCACTGGGCAATGCGCTTCCTGTCGACACGTCTCCTTTCACCAACAATGAACTGAAGGCAGTGCTGCGAAAGTTCAGGAAAAGGAAGGCAGCCGGTCCCGACGATATCCCGCCAGAGTTTTGGAAAATCTTGGGTTCATATTCTGTTGCTTGCGGCATATTATTGGACATGGTTCGGAAATGCTGAAAACAAAAGTTAATTCCAGAAATTTGGAGACGTTCGAATGTCGTGCTGTTGTTCGAAAAAGGAAGCGCGGCTCTACCCGCAAACTACAGGCCTATCTCTTTGTTGCCGGTTGGATACAACATCCTAGCTGCACTTCTACACCGACGCCTCGTTCAGGGGGGAGCAGAGCTTCGATTACGACAATCTCAGTATGGGTTCGGACCTGGGAGAGGAACCAGCGACGCGCTTATGTTAGTGAAGCGTATCATCGATGCGGCGCACTTGGACAACGCCGGGGGGCTTTCTCTACTCATGCTTGACTGGGCCAAAGCATTTGACAGGATTAAGTCAGATTGCATGTGTGACGCACTCCTCCGCTTCGGCGTTCCTCCCTGCACGGTTCAACTTATACGGTCCATTTACGCAGCAAGATATTTCACCATCCTGGGCCACACAGGTACGTCATCTGAAAGAACACAGCACGCTGGGATTGCGCAAGGTTGCCCCCTGTCACCTTACTTATTTATCATCGTTCAAAGTGTGATGCTACATGATGTATTGCACACTGTTGATCTCCAAGCAGAGCCGGCATTTATAGTGACGCGCGATATCCTCTACGCTGATGACACGTTGCTTCTTTCACGACACGCTGAAGATTTGAACAGCCTGCTGGCGGCAATCGTTGCTGAGGGAGAGAAGTACGGACTAGAGTTAAGCTGGGAGAAAACAGTACAAATTAATATCTCCACAGACAGCAGGATTTCCAGGCCGACTGGCGAGCCGATCAAGTCAGTCCGCGAAGCCGTTTCTCTTGGCGGGCGTATCATTTGCGACGGGAAAGCGACGACCGAGGTGACCCGGCGATTGGGGGAAGCGACTAAAACTTTCAAGCTGCTGAACCGGATCTGGGCGCACGCGTCAATCGGGAAACAACGTAAACACATAATATATTCAAGTTGCGTGCTCAGCAAGCTCATGTACTTCTTGGACTCTGTATGGCTCTTAAAGCAGACAGGTCGAGATTGGACAGCTTCCACTGCAAATGCCTGCGGCGTATGTTGGGTATTCCCCAATCCTTTGTTTCTCGTGTTCGCAACAGCGACGTGTTGCAGCGAGCGTCGTCGACACCGTTATCTGAGATTCTGAAGGAACGCCAGATAGCTCTGTACAGTCGAATCGCCAGCTCCCCACACCCATCCCTGACCAAAGACATCTTGTGCGATGCGGACGGCATTCCCAAAAACTGGGGCCGCCGCTGGAAACGAGGGCGCCCGCGACAACAGTGGGCGACTTCGGTGTATGCTTTGTCTTGTTTGTGACTCCACTTCGCCCGCTCCTCGTTCCCCTCCCGCTCCTCTTTTGTCTCCTGCTTCACAGCCATGATGCGCAACCCGTTCTTCCGCTTCACGGTCGAGCGGGTGTACTTTAGATTTCCACGAAGAGCTGCCAATCGTGCACTCTTCTGCCCACGCGTCCTTCCGGATGCTCGGCTCAGCCTGCCTGCTCCCGGCCTGCCTGGCGGTCTTGAGGCTTGTGCTGTTGAGCCATGTGCGCGGTGATTACGGCGACGGAATGAACCTCCAGGGCCACCCCCTTCCACCGTCTCTTTGACCGTCTGGGGGACGAGTTGGGCCATCTCGAGGGCTTCATGTGGCTCTGTCTGGCCGTCTCTGGGTCATCTGATACCATCATGAAGCAATCTTAGGGTTGGCGGACAGCATACATTGAACGGCGAAAGCTGGTCAATGGGTGCACTCTCGAGCCTGTCTGGAGTCCTCTTGCGGCATCCCTTGGGGTTTCTCTCGTACGCCGTCTTGGTGGGCCTTTTGGGCCATCCTGGCGGCCTTCTGCGCCCGTATTGGGACAGGTGGCCCCTCGGAGCCTCCTGGCGGGAAGGGATCAAATGGATGATCTTTGTTTGACTCGATCACGCCATGGCCTGGTTGGGCTTGGGCTGGCGTGCTTGCAAAGGGGGGCCCACCCGAGGCGGCCACGAGGAGTCAGCGCACGAAAGACGGTGTACCAGAAGCCTCTCCGCCAGGGGGCGACTGTCCCAGGGCGGCTGGAAAGTTTACACCACCGAGGGGGCACGTAGTGACACAGCCTGTTGCCGATCCCCCTGCGACAGGCGTTCCACACGGCGGAGAAGTTTGTGACATCCCGTCTTTCGTTTGCCAAGACAGCAGGGAAAAGCACTTCCAGACCACGCCCGTGGCACGTGCGTGCGACCTGAGAGCGTGAAATATGAAGCCACTTTCTGGATGGATACCGGTTGGATTCCAAGATATCGCTTTCGCGTGGTATCCCCTCCCGATGTACGATCACATGGCCGACACATCTTCGAGCTCCGTGTATCCCCGGCAACAGTTTTGCTCTAAAAGCATCCCTGTTTAGGCCCCCATCGCTAGCGCAGTCACCCTCTGCCTAGCCGCCGACGCAACAACGTGTCCCCGACAGCACAGACATAACATATCATGAAAGGCTTGCTTTAAGAAGAGATGTGAGGAGCAAGCGAAAGCCTCAACCGTGATCAGCCCCGGAACGCCCCGTAGAATACAACATGATGCCTTCTGTGGGGGCTGCGAAGAGGACTTGTGGAGCCATGCTGAATCTCTTTAGGGGCCCTTTCGGGGTGCTCTCGTGGTTCTCGTGGGGCAAGCAAGTGTGGGAGCCTGTCGGGCCGTCCTGGGCCATGCTGGAAGCGATCAGCCAACGCATGGGAGGACTTGGTAGTCTCTGTGGGGGCCTCCGGCTCCTCTTTGGACACGCATGGGCTATCATTAGACTTAAGTCGGGTGTGTTCCTCTACAGGAGGAATATCCCAAAAGAGTAAAACATAGTTTTGGGACGATTTGTTGTAAGTATTTTGGGGTATGTGTTGATCCTTTGACTATGTTTAGTTTTTCGTCCAGAATCCGCCTGTCGGAGGACACGCCCGACCTAATCTCAGAGCCTCATTGACACCTCGGGGCCATATGGGATATCAGAGGCCCATCGGAACCCGAAAGTTGAGACGGCCAAACTCATTGAAACCGTGCTGCGCTGTGATTTCGTTCGATCGGGAACATCATCGGGAGGTTTGGGTGCCACCTCACAGACACGTTGAAGTCTTTGTTGTGTCCAGCTCCCGGCGAACGACTCGATCCAGATCTCTTGGGCAGGGTGGATCAGAAGAGTAGCCCTCTGTTACCCCCCGAGTGCTGGTAGGACTCCCAGCAATTACACGGACGGGGATCATATTGTTTTAGTGCGATAAGGTTCTCTTTCAGCAGAGGGCATAGCACAGATCGTTTGCCTGCACGGGCAGCCCGTGCTTGATAGCTCGACGGCCTAGCGTGGAACAAGAAGGACGCATGACAGGTACATAGCCATCTTGGTTGGCTCAAGCGAAAGGCCAAAGTCCAGGCGCACTCCAGCGGAACGGACTTAGCTTTTAGCCCAGGGCAGTGACCACCTGGGCCCGATCATGTTGGACGATCGCGCCTGGCTTATCGTACTTATCTCCGTCAATTGCCTGACACTCGCGATCATAATCTGGCGGTTTCGCGGCTCTGGGCTGTGTGGCGTCTTCCCGCGATGGAGCTCAGTTTATGCTCATTTCAATGCCACGGCGAAGTGGCTGCTCTTCATGTCACCACCGCATCCGTTGCATCGTCAGTTGAAGGATATGGCGGACAAACGACTCTCTGAGCAAGTGGTCTGGGGGTGCCCTAGGATACTCTGTTTTGCCTTCTGCTATAACATGGTTCAGCTGGTCCAGAATGATATGTCCTCAGCGGCGCGCCTCGGCAACATAGCTCTGACTACATTCCTTATGGCAGGTACTCTCAAGCCCTGTTTGCTCACCCCTACTGTCGTGTTCTTGTTCCACGTGCTCCTGTATACTGTCGTCTGGTACCTTGCGGTCACTGCCGAAGACAATATCGCTTTCTTGAAAGCCAGCCCAGTGAGAATCTGCGAACGCATCGCAGTGAGCGTTGTTCATTGCAAACCTAGGCTGACTCTTGGTTTGGGTCTTGTGTACGTCGCAGCTGTTTCGCCAGTGTACGAGCCCGCCGACACGCGTCAGGAGTTGATTGTTTCGCTCCTCATGTTCGCCGTAACAGCATCCGTCAGAAAGTCCCGCGACGCTGAGTTTTTGGCAATGTTGGAGGCGAAGACGTCGCGAAATGTTGAGTCAATAGCGGGCGGGCTCTTGTCAAGTGTGTGCGACGCGGTGGTGCATATGTCGCAAGATCTTCTGTTCTCAAAGCCAGCCGCACACCTTGCCACACTGCTTCTCAGATCCCCCACAACTATGGGTGTCGGTGTCTCATTTATTGATCTAGCCTTCGACGCTTCCGAGAAGGACCGTCTGATTACATTCTTGAAGCGGCCAATGTCTGATGCTAGCACCGTTCACGCTTCTTTAAAGGATTCATGGGGCATGCCGGTAAAATTTCAGCTATTCCATGCCCAGGGCATTGACATAGACGACGAGCCGATCCACATAGTGGGTGTGAAGGAAGATTCCGATTTTCTTCGGGCGCCGCCTGAGAGCGAGCTTCGCGATAGGCCAGTGGTCTCGCGTTCCGACGCTTTCGCAGGAATCTCGGAAGATTCGATCAGTTTATCAGGGACTTTCTCTTCTGGTGTACTGATCGGTACCCACAGTGCGGGAATGACTGTCCACATCAACCCAGACGTCGACGGTTTGCCTATTTTGCATTGCTCCGCCGAGTTCTTGAACCTGAGTGGGCCTATATGCGAAGGCGCAGGGCTGTTGCAGTGGGTCGTTAATAAGAGGTCGTTTATGAAATGGGCAATGGTGGCATACAACAATATTATGGATGATTTTGAGCTTGGCGACGCTGCGCAGCATAACGTGCCCAGTATGGAGACATTCAATATCCGTCTCAACCTGCCTCACATGGGCTTAGCAGTCCGCGAAATATCTGCGAACGCATTCTTGAGATTGGATGTCGCAGAGGATGGGGGCAACGACGTGGCCCCTTCTACACGAGTCCTGCTGGTGCTAGAGGACGTTGTCTGCGTCCGCAGGGGATCCTCCTCGAGGCGCCGCCAGGAGAGTCGGGAGAAGCCAGCGGCCTTGACGCTGTGACATGTTGTTGTGACTCAACAGAGTGAGGAGGGATTGCCAGCCGCTCCCTCCCTCGAGGACAGGACGAGGGGAGGAGGAGGATCAGGGGTCGCGCTGCTCGGACATCCGAATCGTTTACATGAGGATGTCTGGATTTCGAAATATCCCTTTTTGCTGGCCGTGCTCGAGGCCCAGGGCGGCATGTCGACGGGCGCGGACGCCGCGGTCCGTGCTGTAGCCGCGGTGGCGAGCAGAGAGGGCCGGGAGCCGGGCACGGTGCGGCGGGAGATGCTTCATCGCATCGCCGTCATCGTGGCGGGAGGAAGCGCCGCGCGCATTGCGCGCCGGAGGGCGACGGTGAGCGGGGCTCGTGCCTCGTGAGCGGTGCTGGTGCCTGGTGGGACGCGGACCACGAGGAGCCCTCCCCAGTTCATTCCTCTCCTCTCTTCCCCTCCTCCCCTCGTTGCTGGCAACTTTCCCGGCAGAGGTGTCTTGATGTACGATGTTTGTCCCGTGCGTTAGGGGATCAGTCCGAGAAGCCTCTGAGTGCGGGCGCTGCTCGTCCGCTCGCCCGGCTCCTGAGTGGTGTCGCCGTCCCGCCGTGTTGCGTCGCTCCTCTGCCTGCTCTCCCCCTTGCTCGTCCCTGGGGCTTTCGCCTGGAGTTCGCCCTCATTGCCGCCCCCTCGTCGCGGTCGTTCCCTGACGCTTGTGTTGTTTTTCGTTTCGGGCATCCGACCACGCCTGTACAACTGCAGCGTGAGCATCGTGCCTGCCTTGTGTCTCCTGCCTAAGCACAGCTCTGCACCAGAGTGGGGGGCCCGCGCTGGCTCCCATGCTGCGCTGCCTCCATCGTGTCCCCGCCCCTCTCTGCGCCTTTGCGGTCTCCGTCCTGGACGCCCCCGAGGGGCTGGAGGAGGAGTGCCGTGGGTCGCCGTGGGTGCCGTCCCGCGCCGCGAGGTCGAGCAGCGGTTACGCGCCCACTGTCTGCACGCGCTCGTTGTATATATGTATGATCAACCTAGGCCGAAAACCTGTGCAGACGAATAAATTCAAATCCGTGCATACGAGGGCTAGCTGACGCTAGGCCTGAGCGAGCGCCACTTTGTCAAGCGCCGCTTCGTCAAGCGAGCGGTCTCCCATGCCACCGCGTTGGGCGGCGGGGGGACATCTTCCACACAGGAAAACCGGTTTCACGCGATGACGCCTGCGGGGGTACACTCGATTACACGGTTTTCTTCGCTGCCGCTCGTTGTGGATTGAGATACCCGCTGCCCTGCGGTTGTTGTGCCGCGGGCGCACCAGAGGCTGCAGAGAGTCTCTGCCAGAGACGCGCGCTCCCGAGTAACGAACAAGAGAAGAACGCATGACAGGGTGAAGGCGCTTCATACGATTGCGGCCGGCATTCACCACGCGTCTTGTGTTTTTGGTTGCTTGGATGATCAATTGAACTCTCGATATTCGCGCATGCGTCAAGGTAGCACGAATCATCCTCTGGCTATTCCTGCCGCTTTGTGCATCGCCATCTTCCTCCGCTCAGCTTCGTGTCTAGCGTGCCGATGCATGCCGCTGCCTTCTCTGCCGCATACTGCTACCTGGTCCTGGCTTCGAGCAGCGACGTGTCCCCGCGACTCTCTCCCTCCAGAGGCACCGAGCCAACCGATCCCGAGGTGCAGTCCTGAGCCCTGTGCGATTCCAGAGCTGCAGCCAAGACGCTGAAACAGGGACCATTTTTGGGCCTCAGGAGGGGCGCCGGTTTTCGGGCCGCTCCTTAGATCGACTAGGCGTAGGAGTGACCTTTCGCCGGAGTGACCTTTGGTGCGGGCCCAATGGGGTCCCGCGATAGCCGAACGCGATGCGGTAGTAGCGTCTTGCGCGCTCGTGTTTGGCCCCCCCGCGGCCCCCCAAAAGCCGCGCACCAAAGGTCACTCTTACCCAGGGTCACTCTTGCGAGTGGTCGATTGGACCCAGGTCAGGGAACCTGTTGGTGGCCGAGGCTCGCCGTGGCCAGAGAAGCCCCTTCGGTCCTTCTTGGGCGCCCATCGCTAGGGGAACGAGAAAGGACATAAACATGAAACCTCGGAGGTCCGCGCGGATGTCTTGGACCCGCGCTGGGCCCCCCTCCCTGGCGGGGGCCCCGGCGCCGATCAGAGAAAGCCGCGCGGACCTCCGAATTTTTAAGTTTATGCCATGCTTCCTTCCCATGATCACAGTCGATCATCTGATTCGGAAGCCTCCCGAAAATCTCGGCCAGCGGTTCTGGACCAACTCGCCGGCGAGCTGGCCTGGTATGTGTTTGACAGCGTTTTCATGAAGAAATTAGATACGAATGGATATGTTTCGAAAATGTTCGTTTAGATACGATTCCTTACTTTTTGTATACGTGAGGTATACTTTCTTCAAATGTTTAGACGCGGTGCCATTGTCAGATACGAATAGATATGTTTAGATATGTTCAGATACGGTTCAACATGGCGCCCATCGGCTGGAAAACAACACATATATGCGAATCGATGCAGTGCCATGTCTCCACTACCAGGCTTAGGCCGCTCAGTGACCACGAACAGGGAAGACAATCCACACGCCAGTCAGGACGGCGACGATGATGAGGAGGAAGAGGAGGAGAAGGTGGTGGAGGAGGAGGAGGAGGAGAAAGTGAAGTGGGAAATCATGGACGGCGGGCGAGCCGAACGATCACGAGGACGAGGAGGACGAAGCAGAAGAGCCATTTTCTTCAATCGCTGATCGACTTCATTCCCGTCCTGACTCCCCCTCCTCCACGTTCTCCTTCTGACGCTCCCTCCAACTCCACCTCGCTCCTCGTGAATCTTCGCCGCGCGTCCTCATCCTCCTCCTCGTCCGCGCTCATCGTTCGAATCACTCCTCCTCCTCCTCCTCCTCCTCCTCCTCCTCCTCCTCCTCCTCGTTGCTCTCCCCATCCTACGGTTCCCTGTTCCGATCCAGTTCTCTCCTAATTTTCGTTTCGTCGCTGTTATCCATCCTAGTCCTCGTCGTTTTTATCGTCGTCGCCCGTCTCCTCACTCCTCATCTTTATGGCTTCCCGCTATCCCAATCCCGTTGTTCATTGCATCGACAAATATCATGGATCTTGTTCGCGCCGAGAGCACAGCCATCAGCATTCGTTCTGACAGAATTTGATACGAATAGATACGGCGAATAGATACGGCGCGGCACTGCCATTCTTCGAAATTAGATACGAATCTATATATATATATATATATATGTATATATATATATAGAGAGAGGTTTTCTTGAGAAGGTAGATACGGTCCC
>CAUYUJ010015860.1:532043-659543 GCA_963575745.1 Prorocentrum cordatum
GTATATTCCTCCTTCAGTTCCTTCGTTTCTGTTTCTTCGAAATGGGGTTGGCGAGCGTCGATCGTGTGTTTTTTGGGGGGCGCAAGTGGATTGATAACAATTTTGGGGGCTTTAGAAGTGTGTTAGGAGTGGAGGGGTGTGCGGAAAGTTTTAGAGGGCCCGAGGAAGTAGAGCATGCACTTGGAGGATCCGAGGGCCTCTAGAGGCGTGTCTAGTGCCTCTAGAAGGGCCTCTGGAAGGGGTCCTAGAAGGGGCACTAGAAAGAGGCGGTCGCGACTCTAGAGATGGAGAGCGTGTGCCTCTAGAAGCGTAACACCTTAGAGTTTTCTTCTAGAGGTACATTGTCTCAATCTCAATCGTTTTAACTGGTATACATATATATGTATATACGTATACACACATACAAACATACATACATACATACAGGCATGCATGCATGCATGCATGCATACATACATACAGACATACATACATACATATAGTGTATATATATATATAGAGAGAGAGACCCCTCTCCCCTATCAGATGATAAGGGAAACCCACCACCGGATAGGCGTCACCTACTTCGCCGTCCCCACGATGAGCTCTGGACCACCTTCCAGACAGCTCCGAGAGTGCCCGAAATTACGGCCAAACCAGTCCGACCAGCCCTAGACAGCGTCCGAGACGCCCAAAAATCGCCCCCAGATGCCCCAGTTGGTCCCAAGACGTCCCGAAAGGCCCCCAAGACGCCCAAATTGGCTCCCAAGAGGCATCCTTAGAGGGCACCCAGAGGCAAAAATCATTGGTTCGTGGGTGGTGTTTGAAGGTTTTTCAGGTTCTCGCGCGTGCCTTTCCCGACGCTCCAAAACGGCCACAAGGGGCCTCCAGGATCGCCCCCAGATGGCCCGAAAAGGCTCCCAAAACGGCCCAAGAAGGCCCAAAACAGTCCAAGACGCTTCCAAACGGCCCAAGACATCCTCAAGACGGCTCCAAGAAGTGCTCCGAAGCCCCCAAGAGGACCCAAAAGGCCCCCAAGAGGCCCCGAAAAGCCGCCCATGAGGCCCCGAAACGGCGCCCAACTGGTTCACAAACCATTCAAATCCATTGATTCGTGGGAATTGTTCGCGCTGCCGCCCTCTGCCGACAGACGCACAGAACAAGTACACGCAGCCCTTGATTTCACCCCGCACGCGGCGCTGGGTCCAGCAGGGCGTTCAGTGCCATAGAATATCTGCATGTTTCAATTCTATGTTTTTTTGTGTTGCCTGAATTGAACACGCGGGCTTGGACACAATCTCTTGGTCGAGCAAACGGCGCCGCACTTGCGTCGCCTTGGAGGCCCCGAGAGGCGCCCGACAGGGCTCTCAACGCCAAGGCTCCCGCAAACCCCATGGCGTCCGGAGCTCAGAACGCCAAGGCTCCCAGTACGAGCGACGACGCACACACCTCTAACGTTCCAGGCTTCAGCTGATGTTCCGTAGGCTTTGTGTCCGGGGTTCCGCTGATGTTCCGCCTCGCCATACGCCGACACTTCCACCGGGTGGCTTTGCGCCCCTAGACATGGTCATTCCTCACGAAAGCCACACCCACGACGGCCCCTCGATGCTGGCCTGCCCGCAGAAATTCAGGCGCCCCGAATCCTAGGCCCCGGAGTGAGGAAACAGCCGTCGACGTGAACTCAAAAGTTGGTTCGGTCTGTTGGGTGGCTCTTCGCTTCCGGACATGCTCACCCTTCGTAAAAACCCACGCCCACTCTGGCCCTGTGACCGCCAGCGCGACCACAAGCACAACCGCTAGCGCGACCGCCAGCACGACCGACCACCACCACCATCCCCAGCACGACCGCCACCATGACGAGCAGCACGACCACCAGCACACCCGCCGGCACGATGTCCAACACGACCACCGGCTCGACCACGAGCACGACCACCGACACAACTGTCTTCCGTGATCGGCCCCGCAACAACAGCATCCCCCGAAACCGTCGAGCTCGCGACAGACATCATATCTACACCCCTATATTCTTGAAGTTCACCAGCGCACCACAGTCTGTCGTCCACATAGCGCGGCGGGATGCCAGATCTGCGCTCCTGCATCAAGGATGAGGATGAGGGACAAGATTTCGTGGCGAAGCGAAGCGAGCCAACAATATCTTGTGTGTAAAATATACATGTGTATATATTTATATATGTATATGTATATATATATATATATATATATATATACACATATGAGTAGGCCCCGGAGGGGGCCCGGGCCGGTGCCATCATCCCCCATGGGCGCCCCCCGAAACTTTTGGGGGGTCGCAGGCCCCCCAGGACTGCCCTGGGCCGTTTCCAAATTGCCCACGACAGGCCACGCGGGCCTTACAGATGGCCAAGAAAGCCCCAAGAGGCCCCGAAGACGCCCAAGAGCGCCCCAAGAGGGCACGAGATGGTTTCAAGATGGCTCCAGGAGGCCCAAGATGGCCTCGTTCGAAATCATGTTCCCGGAAGCCTCTCCAGGAACATGATTTCCGGGTTCCCAGGACAGAAAGCCCCCACAGGCCCCGGACACGCCGAAGATGGCCTCAGGACGGCCGACGACGCCGCCAAAACGGCCCAAGAGCGCCTCCAGAGTCCCCTCAAAAGGGCCCCAGAAGCCGAACATCGTGTATTTTCCATTGTTTTTGAAGCATTATTGCGCTTTCCCATGTTCCGCCTCCCCACGGTCCCGGACCGCGTCAGAGGCCCTTCAGATCGCTCCAAGACGGCCGAAGAGACCCCCAAGAAAGCCCAGAGACGGCCCAGGAGGTTCCCCAGAGAAGTCAAGAGGGCCTCGAGAGCGCCCCAAGAGAGCCCCAAGAGCGACCCAAGAGGGCCCGAAGAGCGCGACATTTCAAGGTCTCCGGCCTGAGAGGCTCCTACGACGCCCCCGGAGGCCATCAAGAGGCTCCCAAGAAGCCCTGTGAGGCTCCCAAAGGCCCCCCGGAAGCCCCAATAGGCCCCCAAGGGGCACCCAGGGAAGCCCCCTGCAGGCCCCCAAGACACTTCGGTAAATCGTATTTCCCAGATAGCTTTCCGGGAACATGATTCCTTGGGCTTCCGCCCACCGCCCCAACCATGTTTCCAATTGGCCTGCCGACAAGACCAAAAGGCGCCCCTCGGTAAGCCCACAGAGGCCCCCGTCTTAGAGAGCCGAACAAATCATGCTCCCGGAAAGCTTCCTGGGAACATGATTCTCTATCTCGGAGTAGGCCCGGGGGGGGGAGGGGGGCGCTGCTTGTTCCCCCCATCGGTGCCCACTGGGAGTTGCGGGGGGGGGGTCCAGAGCTCCCGAAGCGGCCCCAGCCCGCCCCGAAGCAGGCCACGACATGCTAAGGGGGTCCCGAGAGGGCCCAAGACGGTCCCACGAGGCCCCGAAGACGCCCAAGATGCCCTCAAGACAGCCGACGAGGACTCCAACACGCTCCAGGACGGACTCAACAGGCTCCCAAAGAGGGCCCTGGAAGGCAAGATTCGCTTGTTTTCCAAGTGTTTTGGATTTTGGCGTTCTCGTTTTTTCCGCCTTCCAGCGCTCCCTCACGGCCTCGGAGGCCCTTTCAGATCGCTCCAAGAAGGCCCACGAGGCCCGGAAGAGGGCCCCAAGACGGCCCAGGATGCTTCCCAGACAACCCAAGTGTGCCCCAAGAGCGCACCAAGAGAAGGCCTAGAGGGGTCCCGAGGCGGCCCGGGCCCTCCCCGAAGCAGGCCACGACAGGCTAATGGAGGTCCCGAGAGGACCCTAGACGGTCCCAAGAGGCCCCGAAGACGCCCAAGATGTCCTCAAGACGGCCGACGAGGACTCCAACACGCTCCAGGACGGACTCAAGAGGCTCCACAAAAGGGCCCTGGGAGGCAAGATTCACTGATTTTCCGATGGTTAAAAGGATTTAGGCGTTCTCGCTTTCCCCGCTTCCCAGCGCTCCCTCATGGCCTCGCTCGGAGGCCCTTCAGATCGCTCCAGGACGGGCCACGAGGCCCGGAAGAGGGCCCCAAGACGGCCCAGGAGGCTCCCCAGACAACCCAACTGTGCCCCAAGAGCTCCCCAAGAGAGGGCCCAGAGGGGGACCGCCAACCGATATTTCGAGGTCTCTGGCCCTAGAGGCCGCCTGTAGGCCCCCGGAGGCCACCAAGAGGCTCCCACGAAGCCCCGTGAGGCGCCCAAGAGGCCCCCAGGAAGCCCCAAGAGACCCCCAAGGGGCTCCCAGGGAACGCCCAAGAGGCCCCCCAACACACCCCAAGAAATCATGTCCCCAGAAAACCTTCCGGGGACATGGTTCATCATGGGCCCGAGAGTTCCCGGAGGCCCCCAAGGGGCCCCCAGGGAACGCCCAAGAGACCCCCCAACACACCCCACCATGTCCCCAGACAACCTTCCGGGGACATGGTTCATCATGGGCCCGCGAGTCTCCGGAGGCTTCGACGTACCATCATGTTACAGGAGAGCTGTCTGGGAAGTTGATTGGGAACATGACTGATCGCCTTCTCGCGGCCCTCCGCAGATCGTTTCGCACAAAGTTGCCCCAAGTGCCCTCTTGAACCGACGACGACGACGACGACGACGACGACGACGAAACGACGACGACGACGACGACGACGACGACGACGACGACGACGACGACGACGACGAAGACGACGACGACGACGACGACGACGACGACGACGGCGCGCCCCAATAGGTGACGACGACATTACGACGACGACGACGACGACGACGACGACGACGACGACGACGACGACGACGACGACGACGACGAAGACGACGACGACGACGACGACGACGACGACGACGACGACGACGACGACGACGACGACGACGGCACGCCCCAACAGGCTCTCCAAGACGCCCCCAAACCGATGCTCCCAGAAGGTCTTCTGGGAACCCGATTCATACGGCCTCCGCCCCCCTACACAACCATTTTCCTCGAAGGCCTTTCGGAATGCAGATAGGCATGTGTGGACTGTGGTCCACTACTTCAGTGGAGCAATCAATTCGTCAAGGTCTGGGGCCTGCTAGAACCTGAGCGCGCGCGAAGCGCGCGCGATGGTTCTAGTCTCTCTATATATATACATCTGTCGACATACATACGTGCCTATATGTGCATATACACATGGGAAGCTGGTCAGCTGGAAGAGGGGCAAGAATGGAGAGGAAGGAGGGCGGCGAGGATGTTGTCGTGCCCGACTTCGACGTCGTCCTCGCCGCCCGGAGGTCTCCAGATGCCCCCGCGGGGCTCTGGAGTTCCCCGGAAGCGCTTGCAGGCCACGCGAGGCCCGCAGAGTTAAGCAGAGGGCCAGAAGTGCTCAGAACCTTCAACCAAGACCCACATGGATAAAACCACGATTGGGTTCGAAGCCTTTGGAGGTCGACGTTGCGAAACAAATCATGACGTAGCCTGACTCTGGTCCCCGTCTTCGCATTCGGGACAATGAATCTGGGCGATTTGGCTTGATACAGCTGCAGAAATTATCTTCTATCCTTAGTGTTTCTGGCCCTCCTCACTTATGTCCCCTCCCAAAGGATTCGGGGTCCTCCTTTTCCGAATCATTCAATCCTCCTGGCCCAGGCCCCCGACGTCATGATGTTTTCACCACGTCGACCCCCAGAGGTCTAGACCCATTCCACCAGACCGGCGTGTCATCCCGAGTCGTTTTCTGATGGTTCCGGGGCCAGCGAGGGCCCCCAGAGGTCGAAAGCAAGAACATGTGTCGTGGTATCCTCATGATCCGAGTGGGTCCAGCTTTCGGGCCATCACTCGGGTCTCCGGCGACCGTTCGGGACGAGCTGGACAGCCCCAGAACGCCCCTGGCGAGGCGCAACTGCTGGAGAGCGCTCCGAGGCTGGAATACCTCAGAGGGCTTACGAATACGTCGAATACCTAACCTCTACATTCCACGTGCCCTGACGTTCGCCGTCGTCTGCGTCGTTCTTGTCGACGTCGTCGTCGGCGTCGCCCTCGCCGTCGTCGTAGGCTGCCAGGGCGGAGCCGGCGGTGGCGGGGACTCGGGCGAGCCCCAGCGGTGACGCGGAGGCGCGCGGATTGCTGTCTGGGGCCGCCCGTCGTCGTCGTCGTCGTCATCATCGTCGTCGTCGACCTCGTCCTATTGATCGTCGTCCTAGTCGCCGTCGTCGGGATGATGATGGGGATGGGGATGTGTATTTGGATGCGGATAAAGATGAGGATTGTGACGAGGATGATGAGGATTATGGTGGCGGTGGTGGCGGTGGTGCTGATGCAGATGAAAATGTTGATGAACATAATGGTAATGACGATGATGCTGATGGTGGTGATGATCATGACTATGACTACTAAAGTGATGATGATGCTGCTGATGATGATGGTGATGGCGATGATGATGGTGATGGCGATGATGATGGTGATGGCGATGATGATGATGATGATGATGATGATGACGATGAGGAGGAGGATAAGGAGGATGAGAATTTTGATGATGATGGTGATGATGACGATGATGTTGCTGGTGATGGTGATGATGCTGCTGCTGATGATGACGATGATCATGCTGATGATCCCGATGACGATGATGATGCTAGTGATGCTGATACTGCTGATGATGATGTTGCTGATGATGGTGATGGTGATGCTGATGTTGGTGATGATGATGCTGCTCATGATAATGCTGCTCATGATGATGTTGATGTTGATGGTAATGCAGCTGTTGATGGTGGTAATCATAATGATGATGATGCGGACTATGACAGTATAATGGCACGGATGATGTCGATGATTGTGATGCTGTTGTTGATGATGATGATCATGATATGGTGATGGTAGTGATGATATTGGTGAGAATGATGATGATGATGATGATGATGATGATGATAATGATGATAATGATGATGCTGCCCATGACGATGCTGATGTTGATAAGGATGCAGCTGATGATGGTGGTAATCGTAATGATGATGCGGACTATGACAGTATAATGGCACGGATGATGTCGATTCTTATGATGCTACTGTTGCTGTTGCTGATGATGTTCATCACGTGGTGATGATGATGATGATGCTGATGATGATGATGATGATGATGATGATGATGCTGATGATGATGCTGGTGATGGCAATGGTGATGATGGTCATGGTGGTGGTGCTGATGATAATGATAATGATGATGGTGATGTGATGGTGGTGATGATGGTGATGATGATGATGCTGCTGCTGATGATGATGATGATGATGATGATGATGATGATGATGATGACGAGGATAAGGAGGAGGATGAGGACGAGGAGAAGGAGTGGATGGAGGCGGGAATGAGGAGGAAGGCTTCCATTTTGCACGGACTTGCGGAGGAACGTTTTCACAGGCGTGCGCAGGGTTCCTGGTGTCTTTTGCTGGTTCTTGAGGCTCTTGGAGGAGGCGGGGAGGAAGCGGAGGAGGCGGCCCCCGGCCCGCGGCGCGCTCCGCCGCCCGCCCGCCCGCCCGTGAAGTCTGCCGCGTGTGCGGGCGCACGCTGCAGCGCTTTCTCGATCCGCCGCAGCGCGTGGAGTGGCACGGGCTCCCCGTGGCGTGCTCGCGCCAGGGACGACGAGTGCAGCGGCAGGTTTTCGAACGCTTTCGGCCTCCAGGGGCCCTCCTCCTCCTCCTCCTCTTCTTCCTCCTCCGCGCACCGGTCCTTGGAGGAGCTTGTGGGCACAGAGCCGCAGGAGTTGGGTGACTGGCTAGGCAACGGCTGGGCAGACTACTTCGCCCGCTGCGGTGCGGCCTCTCACGCACTGGCTGGGTCGGTGGCCGAGGCGGTAACTGCTGTGCTGAAACAGCACCGCGAGGTCCTGCAGTTCATCTCGTGGGCGGCACTGCAGGTGGTGCCTCGCAAGCAATGGGGATGCGACGTGGAGGTCCCAAGACCACCTTGCGAGCAGGCTGGGCCCATTGTGGTGGCACGAAGCACGGACCATGTCCTTGCTTACTGTGCCAGCCTCGGGCGGTACCGATGTACCCAATGCGGAGCCACGGCCACAACAGGCTCCTCCCTCGATTCGCTGCAAACTGGCTCTCGTCGTGTATGTCGGCCTTCGCGTGTTGCCAGAGCTCTCAACGCCGAGTACTTCCGCACCTTCGGCGAGGGTTGTGTCCTCTGCAGCGACCAAAGGGCTGGCATGGCGTTGGGCGCGGCTTTGGCGCTCGAAGGGAGCTCGCAGCCCTCGAATCCCGCGGCCCTGGTGCGACCTACCCTGGCCGAGGAGGTTGGGGGCGTTTTCGCAGCGCTTGGGCACGACGTGTTCAGGGGCAACGATGTCTACTGTTACAGACGCTGCGGGTCCCACTGTGCTGCGGGTGATGTCCGCACAGTGCGGAAGCTTGGCTTGAGGTGCGAAGGGCTCTCGCCCAACGAGTCCACGCGCCGCCACCAGCAAGATGCGATCAGGCGCGACGAGAAGGGACTGGCGCCTCGTGCCCGACGTACCCCAGCGGCGCAGCTCCCGCAGGGTGGCCCCTCTCGCAGCCACGCGGCGCGATGATCGACCATGTCGTGATTCGCTGCCGTTCCGTGGCCGGCTGGTGGCACGGCGTCTTCTTCGGCGGCGACGCCTGCTTCGTCGGCGGCAAGTTGGCCTACGTCGACGCGCCCCTGGCCCTCTTTCTCTGCGAGTGGGTTTTCTTCCACGCTTTCTTCAACCTTGCCCTCTCCGCCATTGCGGCGTGAGGGCGCCGCGCTGTCACTCGTCGGTCGCGCCCGCGGCCGCTCGGGAGACACGCGCGAGGCGCTGCGCTCCTCTTCCTCCTCCACTGTCACCAGCTGCGCCAACACGAAGGTCGACATCCTCAAGGACGGCGACATGGTGCAGGAGGACCACCACACATTCGAGCACAGGATGGCGGCCTTGCACCAGCGCGTACGTGAGCGAGAGAGTCAATTGCGTGCTGCACGTGAGGAAGGCAACACCATGCTCGGACACGCGCTGCGACGAGGCGATCTACCTGAACTGCACAGGGCACCTGCAGGATCAGTGCGCGAGCACGTTCGCGAAGGTGACGGTGCCCTCCAGCGAGAGGTACTGGAGGAGACGAGCGCCCACCACGCTCTGCGGCACAGCCGTGAGAGCCTACCAGAGGCGCATGGGCAGCCAGCGCGATGACAACGGGGACCAGCGGAACTCCCTGGGCGGCTACTCCCTCGACAGGGCACCTCCCAGCCAAGGGCGGACGCCGGCCAACGAAGGTGATGGTGCCCTCCAGCGAGAGGCGCTGGAGGAGACGAGCGCCCACCACGCTCCGCGGCACAGCCGCGATATCCTACCAGAGGTGCAGCCCATGGGCAGCCAGCGCGATGACAACGGGGAACGGCAGGACTCCCTGGGCGACTACTCCCTCGACAGGGCACCTTCCTGCCAAGGGCGGAAACCGACTGACGAAGGTGGGCTGGCTGATACTGCCCTTAATGACGCCTCTTCCCCATGGGGCGCGCCTTCTGAGGCTGCGGATCCCGTTCCCGCTGGCTGGGGGGGGTGTCAACGCGACCACCTACCTTGACAAGGCGCGCCTCTGGCCGAGGGGGCTGGCGGGCGCGGGGAGGCGCGGGAGATTCAGCCTCCGCCCCCCCCCCACCGATGGCGCAAGAGGCAATGCCGCAGCCTATGCGCGGGCGAGAAGCCAACGAACGACCAGGATAATCATTTCGCGCAGTGCCAAACGAGGATCTCGCTGAGAGTCCTCGTGGAGCTTTGCGACTCTTTGGCGGAGAGGGAGTTCCAGTTGGCTTGATTCGGAGGGCCTGCGGCCTCAGGCCTTCCTCCAATATGAGGAGAGGTTCGCGGGGACTCAGGAACAGCGACGTGGAGGATGCTGGGTACCTGGGAACCCCAAGAGGGAATCGAGGACGCGGAGATAATGAAACAGGCGCCCTGCCGAGCACTCAGGAGGGGCTCGGGGAGGCACGCCAGAGCGGGCCCCAAGTTCGGGCGGAGCCAGGCAGCTCGCGGCCCGAGCGGCAGGGCGAAGGGCGCTGTGACGAAGTTGGAGCTGGCGCACTGCCGAACACTCAGGAGGGGCTCGGGGAGGCACGCCAGAGCGGGCCCCGAGTTCGGGCGGAGCCAGGGTGCTCGCGGCCCGAGCGGCAGGGCCCAGAGCACACTGGCGTCGGCGCGGCGCCCACGTGCTCAGGAGGGGCCTCCTGCAGCGGGCCCATGGGGGCGGGGGGCACAAGTGGTGCTTGCTGGCGAAATAAGCAGGTAGAGCCACCCCGCCCCCCACCAGCGGCTGCGCAGGAGGCGAGAGGCCCCAGACGCCCAGATGGGCATTCGTTCGAGGTGAACTCCAAGGGGATGGAGTTCAAGAGGCTCGTCGCCATGGCGACGGGGAGCTCGAGGGCGAGGCGTTCGACGTCGTGAGGCCCTTCGGCGAGGTCGCGCCCCTCATCTGATGAGGGGGCTGGGCGGGCGCCCGACCCTCGACCTCCGAGGCCCGCGATATCGATATCGATATCGATATCGATATCGATATCGATATCCTCCTCCTCCTCCTCCTCCTCCTCCTCCTCCTCCTCCTCCTCCTCCCCCTCCTCCTCCTCCTCCTCCTCCTCCCTCCTCCTCCCCGGGGCAGGCTTTTCGTCCTGAGTCGTCTTCTGGCGGTCCCGAGGCCCGGCAAGGGGAGTCCTGGAAGCCGAAAGCGACCAAAAACCGCCCGCCCCAATTTTTTCGGCGATTCGGAGACGTGCCCCAGGGCCCGCCGCAGCCACAGCGGCCGAAGCCAGCGCTGGCCCGAGCAGCGCGCAAGCCCGCATGCGCCTCGGAGGGGGCGCGGCGCCCCAGGGCCGAGCGACTGCGGGCGCCCCCGAGCGGCGCTTCGCCGCCTGCGCGCCCGCGTGCGCCAGGGCCAGCAGCCTGGTCGGCGTCGGGGTGGCGGCTGGCGTTCTGCTCGCCGTGCCGCTCCAGCTGGCGCCCTGCGATGGCTCCCGCCTCCTGCAGTACACCGCCGGGGACCCCGCCTGCAGCGTTGCCGCCCGCGGGCCGGCCGGGGCGGCGGCTCGCCGCGGGGCGCCGCGCGCGAGCCTGGCGCCCCCCCCCGAGCACTGCGAGTTCTGGGAGGCTCTCGAGGGGTGGGGAGGTACCGATACCACTGCTCGTCCTAGGGTCCCTCGTCACCACGGCTGGATTATCCTCGAGATTTTGGTCCGAAGGCGCCTCGGGAGAGGTCCGTTGGGCAGCGGCATCGGTGCCTTGTTGCCCCCCCCCAGGCTGGCGGAACCGCGGGCAGCGGCGCCGCGGCGCCGCGGGAGGCGTCTGGGCAGTGGTGCCTCGGGGACGAAGACGGGGACCTGCAGCGCAGCCAGGACCGCAGCTGCCGCCTGCAGAACGTGTGCTACGACAGCGGCACTGGGGGCCTGGTGTTCTTTCACGGGGGGCCACCCGCCATCCTGGGCATGGACAAGATCCAGGGGCCGGTGTACGAGCTCGGTCCCCAGGCCGTGTGGCTCAGGAAGAGCCGCTGGCAAGGGGGCAAACCGAACCTGGAGCAGGACGTGCCGCTCCAGCTGGAATACCGGCAGGGAACAATCCCGGCTACGGCTCAGTGGTCGCCGCTGCCATACCACGTGTTGTACCACACGTTCTGGGCCAGCAACGTGGGGCACGCCTGGTTCGACGACGTCTTCCCCGTCTTCCACCTGCTCCACCGCTTCGGGCTCCTGGACTGCGCTGGCGAGCGCCTCAAAGTGTGGCAGAACGTCCCGTGCGACTTCTACTTCCGCGCCAAGTCGGCTGAAGACGCGGAGCGAGCCTGCAGGTTCCAGAGGTTTGCCGTGCGGGCGCTCACGGAGGAACCCCTGGAGACGTTTGCCGAGGCAGCTCCTCCGACGCCGCCAGGCCTCCTGTGCATGGAGAACCTGCTGGTGGGCACGGCCATGCTGGGCATGCAGCGCCCCCCCGCGCACGTGTGGAGACCATTCCTGCAGCGCCTCCTCGAGGCGACCAACTCTTCGCACATCTTCCCGACTGGGCAGCACATCGTGTTTGTCCACAAGGATGGGCGCCGGGCGCCGATGAACCTGCTGGACATGGCCAGCAGGTCTCGCCAGCACCTCGCCGGCGAAGCTCAGGTGACCGTGGCGTCGCCGGTGAATCTCAGCTTCAAGGAGCAGTTCGACCTGGCGAGAAGTGCCACTGTTGTCGTCACCCCCTGCGGTGGCATATCTTTCTTCGCCGCTTTCATGGCTCCGGCCACCACGCGCATCATCGTCGACTATTACAACCACGAGAAGAACAAGACTGGCAAGAACGACGCGTACATATGGCAGTGGGATTTCCAGGTGCGCACGCTGCACTACCGCATCGAGAGGTCGTCGGTGGTGTCCGATCCTTCGGACCAGTCGCCCCCAGAGGGCGGCAAGAACACGCGCGTCTGGATCGACTTCGACCAGCTGGTGGGGCTCATCCGGGATGGCATGCTGCAGGCCCGGGCCGGCTACGCCAACAGGTCTCGACTGCACGCAAGAGTGGCCCTTCGCCAGAGTGACCTTTGGTGCGGGCCCACTGGGGGCCCCCCGATCGCCGAAGGCGATGCGATGGGTGCGTCTTGCGCGCCTGGGCTTCAACTCCCCCCCCCGGCTCCCCGAGAGCCGCGCACTCCGGATCACTCTTGCCTAGGGTCGCTCTTGCGTGTAGCCGAAGGTGGCGCCAAGGCCCCGGAGCCGCTGCCCGATCTGAACCACCTCCGGGGCGGCCGCCGTGATGTGCGGCGCGCGGAGAGCGTGCCGCAAAAAAACAGCCCCCCCGTTACGGTAGGTTCGTGTTGTGTCGACCGGCGGCGACCCCGCCAGCGGCGTTCAACTTTGAACGCCGCGGGGGACCCAGAATCGTTCGATGTGGAACGATCTGATGTTTCTGGGACGGCCGATCGTTCAAAATGGAACGATCTCCGTGGTGTCAGAAACCAACGCCGAAGTCGGCACGACACGGACCCCCCGTTATGGGAAGTCTTCTCGCCTGGCGGTGCGCAGGAAGGGTCGGGGGAGTGTAGGGCGCGAGCTCGCCGGAGCTCGGGCCTTGCCCGCGCTCCTTCACGGGCCCCATCCTCTGCACTCTGCCGGTCCAGTTTCCGTGGGATGTCTGCAGCGTGAGTTCCCGTCGAGCTGTTGGATTCGAGTCGGAGATCGATTACATGAGTGATTTGCCTCAGACTTGAAATGGTCGTCGGATCTGCGAACAAGACGTATGATGTGAGTTAGCACTGACGTTCTGAGTATAGTTGCGCAGCTTCGGCGAACGTTTCAAGTTTGTGGTCCATCGATTACGTAGCCGATCTTCTCTTCGAGAACTGGGCCTCGTCATTCGGCAGCGGGCGAGGGGGGGAAGTGAGAAGGAGTAGGCCTTCTCAGAAGGCGGGGTTTCGGGATCGGCCGAGATGCAGGTGGGGATGATTTGCGTATGGGGGGGGGTAATCATAGCCGAGGGCATGGCATCTCCCTGGCATGCATGGCCCCCCACTTTCAATGCATCCCTTGGCCCCCCCCCCCCGGCCGCGCACATGCCGGCAGCCATGATTTGCGACCCCTCCGCCTGGACGCCCCCATGGCTCCAGCCACGGTGCCTTGTCTTTTCGGATGCTGGACATCGGCCGAGGGTCTCGAGACGGCGCTATTTCCCTCGAGGCGTCGATCAAGGAGTGCGGTCGGACAAAACACTGGAGCGCAGCACTGCGGTTGCTCCACGAAGGACTTCGATTGGGTGTGCAACTCGTCCCAAGCCACTACACTGCGACTGCCAGCGCATGCAGAAAAGGCGGGCAATGGCAACACGCGCTGTCAGTGCTCAGTGAGATGCGGAAGTTGAAGCTGGAGCACGACGTCATCTGTACTACGTCGAATTCTGGTCGTTGCGCGTGCGAAGGGGGCGAACAGGTCGCGAGCTACCCCCCCAGCGCCCGGAGCGCCCAGAGCGCTCTCTCCGACGCCCCTCTCGGTGGCCCCGATGACGGCCTCCCTGACAGCCCCAAAGCAGCTCTGAGACCTGCCAGGGCGCGCGAGGACTGCCCAAGAGAGCCCGATCGGAGCCCCATGACAGCCCAAGACGGCCCGACGACTGGCCAGGTGCCTTCCAAAGCGGCCGAACCGGACCTCGATGACGCTCCCCCGAGGCCCAAACCACAGGTGCCTCGTCGGTCTGCAAAGCTTTTTCATATTCTCACCATTTCGGACCAAGACAAGCACCAGCCGGCTCCAGGGCCATCCCAGAGCGCCCCAAGACTGTCGAGGAGACCCCACCAAGTGCCCCGAGTCGGCCCCAGAGGGCCCGAAGACTGCCCAAGAGAAGCCCACGGCAGCCTCAGAGAGCACCCGGTGGCCCCCAAAACAGCCCCAAGAGGGCCCCAGGAGCTGCCCAAGAGATCCCAAAGCGGGTTCCAAGACAGCCCGAGACCGCCAACATCGCCCCAGGACAGCCCGAGAGGCCCCCCCAGACCGCTCAGGAGATCCCCCAAATGGCCCAAGAATGGCCCCAAGAGTTGCCAAAGAGGGCTCGAGCGGGCTCTCAAACGGCGCGAACCCGCCAGGTCCAACGTAGCCCCCAGACGCCCCAAGACTTCCAGCATCAACAGCCCTTCCGGATGGCCCCAGGTCGTCCCTACAAGCCCCCACGGCGGCCCAAGAGCGTTCCCGAGTGGCCCCAGGCACGCCCTGGAGGCTCCAGAAAGGTCCCTAAGAGGCCTCCGAGAAGGTCCGAAGATAGTCCAGACGACTGGCCTCCTGCAGTTCCCAATGGGCCAAAAGCCTTCCCAGGACCACTCCTTCCCAGGACCACTTCGATGAACCAGAGTCTCTCAAGAGACTCCGACACGTGCCAAGGAACTTTTAAGCAGAGCGCCATCAGCCACGGCGCCCTTTCGCCGTCCCTGGAAGCCCAGGAGCCCCAAAGAAAGCCGCGGATCCCGAACGAAGCCCTGGACCACTCCGAGGCGCCCCAGACATCCTAAGATGCTCCGATACTTCCGACGGAGCTCTCGACAGAGTTTCCCTCCCTTGTGCCTCCCAGGTAGCCTTCAACAAAGCTTCTTACCTACAACAAGGCCCAACGAGCCCCCTCGTTCGGCTCTCTTCTCTCACTTATCCTCCTTCCTCCTCCTCCTCCTCCTCCTTCTCCTCCTCTCCGTTCTCCTTCTCCTCCTCCTCCTCCTCCTCATCCTCATCCTCATCCTCCTCCTGATCCTTCTCCTTGGCTCTCCATTCTCCAAGCTCCAGCCACTCTGGGGTTCCCACGCAGCCGATTCGGGGTGGCAAAGGGGGCATGTAGACACCTCGGAGCCCCTGCATCAGCACCCTCACACTTCTCTGTTTCTGAAGGCCTCCAAAGGAATCCAAAGTCCGCCCTCGCTCCACGGCAACTCTCTTCCTCCTCGGCCTTCTGCTCGCTCATGCTCCTCACTTCCTTTTCCTTTGCCCCACGCACCCCAGCACGTCTCGGGCCTCCCCCCAGCGATTAGGGGTAACAAGCAGGACCTTCGTCGCTCTTCTCTATTCTGGCTTCCTCATCTGCGAGTCTGCACCTCCCTCTCTCTGACCTGCTCTCTTCCTTTACACCGCCCCTTTCAAATATGGGTGACAAGGGGGACCTTCTGCTATCTTCTTTACCTCGGCTTCCTCCTCTGGGAGCCTGCGCTCCTCCCATCTTCAGTACAGCTCTCCTCCTGCTCCTCCTCCTCCTCCGCCTCTTCCTGCAAAAGGCTGCAGCGAGACTGGACTTCGGGAAGCCTTCGATGCCACACGAACCCTCCAGGGACCACTCCGAGATAGCCCAGACTCTCCCAGACATTCGAAGACAGCCACCAGCCCTGGAGCCCGAAACCTGCAGCAAACCCCAGAGCAAACCCGCAGGCGTCGGCGACACATGCGCGTTTGGCACCGACACCGTGACCTGCCAGCCGTGGATTTTCCACATGTTCGCACAAGTCTCTTCTGCAATGCAGGGACCCGCGCGTGCGAGAATGTCCTCTGTCTTGAGTGCCCCCCGGACCCTGAGAGCCTCCAGGATGATCCGAGACTGCTCCCGGGGGCCCCGAGATGCCCCAAAACGGCCCCAAGACGGCTCAGGGACGCTCGTGAGAGCGCCAGGTCGGCCCAAGAGGAACCCAAGCGAGCCTCAGGACAGCCCCAGAGGCCTTCAAGGCAGGCCAGGACGCCCCCAAGACGGCCCAGGAGGACCCCCAGGGGAGGCCCCAGAGGCAAAAACCGCCCCATTCCATCCGGAAAACATAATTTCCACTGTTCATTATTTTCGTCGTCGCAGTGTCCAAGACGGCTGTACAGGCCTCTCCCCAAGCCATCTTGGGCCATCTGGGGCCGTCATTGGCCGCTCTTGGAGGTGTATTGGGTGCCTGTGGCGCTGTCTCGGGCGCCTCCGGAGCCGTCTCAGCTGGGGCCGTCTCGGACCGTTTTGGTTCCCGCCTGTGGGCATCTGAGAAGCGTCTTGTCCCAAGACGGCCCCGACATGGCCCGAGAGGCACCCAAGACTGCCCCACCTTGCCCCAACACGGCCCAACAGGCACCCAAGACGGCCCAAGAGGGCCCGAGGCCGAAAAGAGGCCCCCCAAAGAGGCCCCCAAGCGGCCTTCGGTGCTTGTCTCTTGGGGGGGGGGCGCTGACAACTGACGATCGAAGCTTTTCCCTTGGGGAGCGTCGACGACTGACGATCCAAACTCCACGTCCGCACCATGGCGGGCAGACTCCGCGGCCGGAAGGCCGCGGGCCAGCGCCTGGTCAGCTACAGCGCTGGGATCAGCGCGTGCGAGAAGGGCGAGCAGTGGCAGCGGGCGCTGGCGCTGCTGAGCGAGATGTGGGAGGTGAAGCTGGAGCCCGACGTCATCTGTCCTACAATACTGGGACGGGTGCGTGTGAGGAGGAACATGTACATGTTTGGCTTTTTTTGTGCTTTTCGTCTCCGACGCGTCCACGACGGCCATACAGGCCCCCAAGATCGCTCCAAGATGCTGTGTAAGTGTCTTTTCGGCGGTCACACGGCCAGTCGGGCGATGATTCCAGTGCATTGTTTGCCCTCCCTCCGTTTCCCCTTCGTCTTCGCCTCGTCTTCCTCCCCCACCGCTCGCCCGGGCAATAATCGTCACAGGTGTCCCCCTTGCGTTTCCGTCGCAATTCTAGTGGGGAGCAGGATTTGTCCGCTCCCGCTTCTGTCGACCACAAGGTGTACACTAGGTCTGTTTAAAAACAAGATGCCCCATGAGGGCCCCAAGAAGGCCTACGACGGCCCCAGGACGATCCCAGAGGCGCCCAAGACAGGCCCAGGAAGCATCCAAGACGGCCCCAAGAGCTGCCCCAAGACGGCCCCAGAGGCGCATAAGCGGGCCCAAGACGGCCTTAGGACGGCCCAAAGGCACCCAAGACGGCCTAAGAGGCCCCCACGAGCCCGAGATACTCAAGACTGGCCCGTGCTGGCCCTGCCGCGCTCCGGGCTCTCCACTGGAGGCTGCAAGACGCCCCTAAATGGCTCCACGACTGTCCAAGATGGCCCGAGACGGCCTCCAGTCGGTTCAAGCGGTCGCCAGTATGGCTTTACGACGGTCCCACAGGGCCGCAAGACGGCCAGAGAGGGCCCCAAGAGCCTTCCAAAGAGGGTTCCGAGAGGTCAAATGATTGATCTCCCGTATTCTTTTTACTGGTATCGACGGTCTCGCCTTTCGGATTCTCGACGCTGCAAGACGGCCCAAGAGGCCCTCAAGATCGCACCAACACGGCTCGACAGGCTTCCAAGAGGGCCCCCAGACGACCCATGGCCCAAGAGGGACCCAAGAGGGGGAACTTGAACTGACAGTTTGCGCCCTGCGCTCCAAGATAATCCCAGAAATTGCCAGGCCCCCAAGAGGCACCCCAGAAGCCCCGGAAGTCCCCCCAAGATCCCCCCCCAAAGGCCCGAAGCAGGCCCCACGAGGCCCCTGAGAGGCCCCAAGACATCCCCAAACCAGCCTTCAAGAAGCTTCCGAGGGAAGATCCCTCAGCCAGCTCCGGGACTGCGCCGGCCACCCATGAAAATGGGGCACCCACGCGTCTCTTGCTTTCTCCCCTTCTTTAGACAAGCTCTTGTCTGAGTGGGCGACTCGTTGGGGAGTTCGCCCCGAGAGTGCTCCGGGCAGGCCAGCCGTGCAACTCGGTGCTCCGCGGTGCCGTCGAACTTCTTCCGAGCCGATGCAGCCCGCGTTCATCCTCCGACCTTCTCGGGCGGCCATAACCACCATGAAGCATCGCTGGAAAAGAGGGCCCTCAGACTAATGCTTCCTAATTCCCAGCCTTGACTCTAATGCAGCCTCAAGGCGCCCAAGATCATCCTGGGACGGCTTGATGATCCCCCATTCCCTCCCGAAGGCAGCAACAGCACGCCGCAGCGGTAACTAACAATTCTTGACGTTTCGCGTGTCCCCACCAGCCTGTCCAGAAACGATGCCAAGGCGAGTTGCCTCTCAGAGTCTCTTCGGATGTCTCTTGGAAGCCTTTTGGAAGCCTCTTGGGGGCCTCTTACAGGTCCTGGAGGCCTCTTGGAGCGTCTTGGGTGCCTCGGGGAGCCTCTTGGGGCCTCTCGGGAGCCTCCTGGACCCTTCTTGGGGCGCCTCTTGGGGCCTCATTGGCGCCTCTTGGGGCCCTCTTGGAGCCCTCTTGGGGCGCTCTTGGGAGCTTTCGAGGCGCTCTTGGAGCCATCTACATCGATCAAAGAAGGGGATGGTCGCAGTTCGCCCTCCCCCTCGGGAGCCCCAAGAATCCCCTCCTGAACCACTCTTGGGGCGCTCTTGGAGCACTCTTGGGCGCTCTTGGGGCCGTCTTGAGGATCTTTCGGGCCCCTCTTGGGGCCCTCTTGGGCCGTCTTGGAGCCATCTTGAGGCCTCGGCAGGCTGTCGGAAGCGAACGGGCGACGATGCAAACATCATTGGTGTTCCTTAGGTGTTTGAAGGATTTTGGCTTCTTGGAGGCCTCCTTGGAGGTCTCGGCGGCCTCTTGGAGCCGTGTTAGAGCGTTGTTGGGGCCTCCTGGACTATCTTGGAAGCCATTTTGCGCTATCTTGAGCCATCTCGTAGGTCATCTTGGGCTCTGAGGCGCTTTTGGAGCCGTCCTGGGCGAAAAAGCACCGTCTGACCGCTCGCGAACCCCCCCATCCAGGTCCAGGGGAGGGGGTAGGGGGAGGGGTCAAGACGCCCTCCCCGCCCGCAAGCCGTCTCGCTCACTCCCACCCGTCCTCCCAACACATACGCAGCACCCGAGCCTGGCCTGAACCTCTGCATATTCAGCAGTCGTCTTTGAATGTGCAGCTACTGGGTGCCAATCCGCCGCCGCCGCCGCCGCCTCCGCCGCAGCCGCCGCCTCCGCCGCCGCCGCCGCCGCCCGCCGCCGCCGCCGCGCCGCCGCCGCCGCCGCCGCCGCTGTCCGCCGCCGCCGCCGCCGCCACCGCGCCGCCCCCGCTCGCCGCCGCCGCCCCGCTGCCGAATCGCCGCCGCCGCAGCCGCTGCCGCCGCCACCGCCGCCGCCGCCGCCGCCGCCACCGCCGCCGCCACCGCCGCAGCCGCCGCAGCCGCTGCCCCCGCCGCAGCCGCCGCAGCCGCCGCCGCCGCCGCCGCCGCCAAGTGTATTCTGTATTGTTTTTTGGGGCAGGGATGGTGGGGGGAGACCGCATCGGGTTCGCTGCGCATGCTCCGAATGCTCCCAGTCGCCTGGGGGAGGGGGTGTATATTACATATTAATAGGGAACAGTGATACACGCATCCCCGACGGGGAAGAAGGGAGGTGGAAGAGGAAACTCCCTAAACCACCTACGCCCAGAGGGCTGGTGGTATCACCAGCAGCACGCAGCAGCGGCCGCAAGAAGCAGCACGCAGTAGCATGCGCAGAATGCGAAGTTTGACCCCCACGTCATCATCTCAGCCTTCCAGCAGGATGTTCACCACCACATGTCAGTTCGGGCAGGATTCGTGGACGGAATCCACGAGGTCAGCCTTAGTCAGCTACAATGATCTTGATCTGCCACCGTGGATTTTCCACGGATTCACATCAGTCAGCTACAATGCTGGGATCAGCGCGTGCGAGAAGTGCGGGCAGTGGCTGCGGGCGCTGTCGCTGCTGATCGAGATGTGGGAGGCGAAGCTGGAGCCCGACGTTATCTTTCCTACATGGCCAGTGGAAGCGCGCGCGAGAATGTCACTGCCTCGTGTGCACAACATCGCCCCTTTACGGCGCCACCACGTGGCCGAATCGCCCAGGACGGTCCCAGAGGCGCTCCAGAGGGGTTCCCAGACCGTCCAAGAGCGCTCCAAGACGGCCTCAGTGGGTCCCCGGACGGCCCACGAGGGCCCGAAGCCTTCCGGGGGGGGCTCCACGACGATCCAAGAGGCCGCAAAGACGCCCCAAGAGGGCCCCGAGCGCACGCCAAAGAGGATCGTCAAATTCAGATGGGAAAACGTATATTTTCAGCGTGCCCGCCTTGTGTGCTCCTCAGCGGCCCAGGACACGCCAAGAGGCCTCCCAAATCGCCCAAAGAAGACGCCAGCGGCCCCTAAGAGCGCTCCAAGACGGCCCACAAGAGCCCCTAGACGACCCCAGAGAGCCCTGAAACGGCTTCACAGAACCCTAAGACGGCCCCAAGAGAGCTCCGAGGGGGCCCCAAGAGGGTCCCAAGACGGCCTCAGGCAGCCTCAAGAGAGCTCCAAGACGGTCCAAGGCCTCCCGGACGTTCCGTGACGGCCCAAAATGGCCCCAAGACGTCCCAAAACGCTCCCAGAGCAGCCCCAAAAAGCATCAGAATGGCACGAAAATGACCCCCACAAGGACCACCAAGCAGGCCCAGAGACGCCCACTAAAAGAGCGATCGGTGAAGTACAAAGCCCCAGAGGGCGCACCCACGGCGGCCCCAGAGGGCCCCAAGAGGACCCCAGGAGGCCGCAACACGGCCCAAAAGGGTCCCAAGAGGCTCCCAGGAGGCCGAACACAAATCCCGAGAGGCCCCCGAACAGTTCCCAAGCAGAAGGCAGCGCCCGCCATCAGGCTTCGAAAAGTCAACCGGAGAAAAGTCACCAGAGCCCTTCGGGTGACTTTTTTCTCAGCCCCAGGTGCTCTCAAAATGGTTCAAACCAGGGGGAGCAGACAAGCGGCGGGAGGCACACCGCAGACCCATCATAGCCGTCTGTGATGCTCCGAAAGCTGTCCAGGCGGACGTGGCGCGGAAGGCTGACGAAGAGGAGGAAGCGCCCGCTTTCCAACTTCGGAATGGCGGCCGGAAAAAGCAACCGAAGGCTTCGGGGTGGCTTTTCCTGGGCGGGGGCCCAACGTGGAGGCCCGCCAGGGGGACCTGCTGGTCGTGGACGAAGTCCACGGGTTCGCCCTAGTCTCCTCTCTTTGGCAGACGGAAGCGCGTGCGAAAAGGTCGTGCACTTTCCGCTCCCTGGAGGGCCATTTTTCGACACCCCTCACGCAGATCCTGGCTCCCGAGCGTCACAAATCGAGCCCTCCCCCCAAAGACGCGCCGAAGTGGCCATCAGAGGCTCCGAGGAGCGTCCAAGAGGCCCCCTAGAGGCCCCCTAGAGAACCCCACCAAGGCTCTAGAGGCCTCCAAGAGCCTCCAACAGTCCTCCGAAGCATATCCCCAGAGGCCAAAATCCTTAATGTTTCTATGGTTTTTGCATGTGTTTTGCCTTCTCGCCTTCTCGGCTAGCCGACGCTCCAAGCCGGCCGAAGAGACCCACAAGACCGCCCCAGGACGGCCCAACAGGCCTCCAAGCGCGTCCCCAGACGGCCCAGGGACACCATGGATGTAGGGACCAGCTGGCGGAAAGACTCCCCGCCAACTCTAGGAGATTTTAGTGTTCTTGAAGCAAATTACATCATTCATTCAGACGGGGGGACACGCGCAGGCTCCTGCTCAGCTGCGGCCTGGTATGCCGAAGCAGCTGTATAGCGTGAAGGCAATCGCCACATTTTCCCTTTCGCTATGAGTGGAACTTACATGAGCCCGCCTGTTTCTTCCTTCGCAGCGGAAGCCATGGCCTTAGAGGACGCAGTCTGCTCGATATCCCGGCTGATACATCATAATACCATTGTAAAGCGCGGCAGAGTTCAGCACAACTTTTTATCTTCATAACATTTGCGTGGTGGCCTGTCACGGTGTGGCTAGAGGCGTCCGAAAGAAAGAAGAGGGGGCCAACGCACGGGGAAAAACCCTGACACTCCGAGCCCTGGGCCCCCATACGCCCACAGAAGTCCCCAAGGCCCCCCAAGAGGCCGCCAAGAGCTTCCACCAGTACCCCGACGCATGCTCCCAGAGGCCAACATCATTCCTTTCTCCATGGTTTTGAAAGGAAGTTCGCCTTCCCGTCTTCTCGGCTAGCCGACGCTCCAAGCCGGCCGGAGAGAACCACAAGACCGCCCCAGGACAACCCAAGAGGCCTCCAAGCGCGTCCCCAGACGGCCCAGGGAGAACCCCACCAAGGCTCTAGAGGCCTCCAAGAGCCTCCAACAGTCCTCCGAAGCATATCCCCAGAGGCCAAAATCCTTAATGTTTCTATGGTTTTTGCATGTGTTTTGCCTTCTCGCCTTCTCGGCTAGCCGACGCTCCAAGACGGCCGAAGAGACCCACAAGACCGCCCCAGGACGGCCCAACAGGCCTCCAAGCGCGTCCCCAGACGGCCCAGGGAGCCCCAAGATGGCCCAAGAGGCGCCCAAGACAGCCCCAGAGGACCCCAAGCCAGGCCCAAGAGGGGACCAAATATCGGGGAAAGACCTTGACATTCCGAGCCCTGGGCCCCCATACGCCCACACAAGGCCCCAGCACCCCCCCAAGAGGCCTCCAAGAGCTTCCAACAGTCCTCCGAATCATGCCCCCAGAGGCCAAAATCCTGAATTTTTGCATTGGTTTTTGAAGAATTTTCCCTGATCGCCTCCTCGGCTAGCCGACGCTCCAAGACGGCCGAAGAGACTCACAAGACCGCCCCAGGACGGCCCAGCAGGCCTCCAAGCGCGTCCCCAGACGGCTCAGGGAGCCCCAAGATGGCCCAAGGGGCGCCCAGGCCGGCCCCAGAGGACCCCAAGCCAGTACCCCCAGGAGGGACCCAAGAGGCAAAAGTTGCCCCATTCGCTTTGGAAAACTTGCATCTTTGATATGCTCGCTCTTTTCGTCTTCGCCGCGTCCAAGACGGCTATACAGGCCTTCCCGATCGCCCCAAGACGCCCCCAGAGCACCCCAGGAGGGGCCCCAAACGGCTATACAGGCCCTCCACCTCGCCCCAAGACGCGCCCAGAGGCCCCCAAAGGGCCCCGCATGGCCCCGACGGCCCAGGACGCACCCAAGACAGCCCCAAGAGCAGCCAAGAATGGCCACCGGGACGGCTCCGAGAGGCTCCAGGAGGGACCAAGACGGCCTCAGAGCACCCTGAGGAGCCCCAAGGCAGCCCCAGAGGCCCCCAAGGCAGGCCAGGAGGCTCCCAAGACGGCCCAGGAGGGCCTCCAGGAGAGCCCCAAGAGGCCCAAATCGTCCCATTCCCGACGGGAAACGCACATTTTCGTTATGTTCAGTTTTTTCGTCCTCGCAGCGTCCAAGAAGGTTTTACAGGCCCCCCAGCTCGCCCCAAGACGCGCCCAGAGGCTCCCAAAGGACCCCACACGGCCCCGGGACGGCTTCAGAGGCGCCCGAGACGGCCCAGGACGCACCCAAGACAGCCCCAAGAGCAGCCAAGAATAGCCAACGGGACGGTTCCGAGAGGCTTCAGGGGGCGCCAAGACGGCCTCAGAGCACCCTTGGGAGTCCCACGACAGCCCCAGAGGCCCCAAAGGCAGGCCAGGAGGCTCCCAAGGCGGCCCAGGAGGGCCTCCAGGAGAGCCCCAAGAGGCCCAAATCGTTTCATTCCCGACGGGAAACGCACATTTTCAATATGTGTGTGTATATATGTATGTATGCATGTATGTATGTATGTATGTATGTATAGGTAGGTAGGTAGGTAGGTAGGTAGGTAGGTAGGTAGGTAGGTAGGTAGGTAGGTAGGTAGGTAGGTAGGTAGGTAGGTAGGTAGGTAGGTAGGTGTGTATGCATGTTTGTATGAATGTTTGCGTGTGTGTATGTATGTATGTATATATATATATATATATATATATATATAGATTGCGAAATCGCCCTCGCAGCGTCCAGAAGGCTATACAGGCCCCCCAGCTCGCCCCAAGACGCGCCCAGAGGCCCCCATGAGGGCGCCCAAAGGGCCACACCGCCCCGGGACGGCTCCAGAGGCGCCCGAGACGGCCCAAGACGCACCCAAGACAGCCCCAAGAGCAGTTAATAATGGCCCAAGACGGCTCCACCGCTCCGTCTCCAAGACGGCTGTAGAGGCCCCCGCCGCCCCGTCTCCAAGCCTTTCCGTTTGGACAGTCTCCAAGACGGTCTCTGGGCCGTCCGGTACGGCTCCAGAGGCGCCCGAGACGGTTCAAGAAACACTAAGGACAGCCCCAGTAGCGCCCAATATTGGCCCAAGATGGCCCCAAGATTGTCCCAAGATGGTCCGAGAGGCGCCCAAGACGGCCCCACATCGCCCCAAGACGGCCCAAGATCCATTCAAGACTGCCAAAGAGGACTCCGAGAGACCCACCCCCAGGAGGACGAAAAGAGGCCCCCAAGCGGCCCCTGAGAGGCCTTGGATGCTTTTAAGTTGGGGAGCGTCGAACTTCCAGCATCGTTTTGGAGGGTTCTTGGACCCTCTGGGAGCAATCTCTGCGCTATTTGGGGACGTCTTGGGGATGTGCGCTCGAAAAGTTGATTCGTGTCCTCGCACTGGGGCCCTTCTTAGGGAGTTCCGTCTCGCCGCCCTCTTGCGGGCCTCATAGGCTGCGCCCACTGGCCCCATTGTCACCACTCTGCCAGATGATATTATCATTCGGCCCCGGCGAAGAGCAGATAAAGTTCTCACGGCTACCCCGCAGAAGCTATGATGAACTCAGACTGCGGCGTCAGAAACAGCTTCTGTCCCCACCATGTCATGCCTACATGGGTGTGCTTCCACTGACACCGCCTCCACCACCGCGTTCCTGCCTTCAGGCCTGGTTGCCTGCATCGCTCGCCCACCTTCCCCTCCAGCGACCACCTCCTCCATCCACGCCGTCCCGTCCAACCTCCCCTGACCCGCGAGGCCCCAGAGTCGCTCCACTTCCACGTCCACGCCAGGGTCAGCCCCAGTCAGCTACAGCGCTGGGATCAGCGCGTGCGAGAAGGGCGAGCAGTGGCAGCCGGCGTTGGTGCTGTTGAGCCAGATGCGGGAGGCGAAGCTGGAGCCCGACGTCATCAGCTACAGCGCTGGGATCAGCGCGTGCGAGAAGGGCGAGGAATGGCAGCTGGCGCTGGCGCTGCTGAGCGAGATGTCGGAGGCGAAGCTGGAGCCTAACGTCATCTCTCCTACGATGGCTGCCCCAGCGCTCGCGGATGTGCCGATCGGTGGCAGCGGACCGGCCCCCTCCGGCGGCCCCTGCGAGCCCAGGCCTCGGCGCGTTTCCAAGATGGCCCAAGGGCGTTCCGAGATGCACCAGGAGGCCCCCACGAGGGCCCCCAGACGGCCGAAGACGGTCCAAGAGGGCCTCCGAGACGCACCCAGAACGCTCGACAGCGCCTCAGACAGTCTCCAGCTGGCCCAAGAGGCTTCCAAAACGCTCCAAGTGGGCTCCACGACGAGCCCGAAGAGAGCCCGAAGACCAAAACATCGTCCCATTCCTTGGGGTGAGCGTGCATTTTGGCAGTTCCCGGGCTTGCCATCTTCATAGCGTCCAACACGGCTATACAGGGTCCCAAGATGGCACCAGGACGGCTCCTGAGGCGCCCCTGGCGGCCCACGGGATACCCAAGGCAGCCTCAAGAGCGGCCCAGGACGGCCCAAGACGACCCCCAGACGGTCCCCAGACTGCTCCAGAGACGCCCAAGACGGCCCCATACAACCCCCAGACGGCCCCGGACGGCCTCAACACGGCCCAAGAGGCACCGAGAGCCCAAGAGGGCCCCAGGAGACTTCCAGGTGGCCGAAGAGAAGCGCTGAGGGGCTCCTAAACGATCCCCAGAGGCCCCAAGATGACGGCCCAAGAAGCACCGAAGGCAGCCCCAACAGCAGCCAAAGACGGCCGAAGACGGCCCGAAGACGGTCCCAAAACGGCTCCAAGCGCACACGGCCCTCCTGACGCTTGTTTGGCGCTCCCTGCCAGATTTGGCCCAAAATCCCTAGCCCTTTTTGTCGGTCTGGAGCCCTCTCCGTGGCATCTTGGGGCCATGCCGTGTTTTGCTTTTGCAGCCCTCTCGGGGGACTTGGGCCAGCATGGGGCCATTTGGGAGGCGTCTGACGCGATCTTGGGCCGTCTGGGGCCGTTTGGGGCCGACGTCCCGAATGATGTCTGGGGCCATGTGGGAGGCGTCTGACGCGATCTTGGGCCGTCTTTGGCCGCTTGGACCGACGGTCAAAATGATGTGACGACGATGGTGATGCTGCTGCTGCTGACGATGATTATGATGATGATGCTGATGCTGATGCTGCTGCTGCTGCTGCTGCTGCTGATGATGATGATGATGATGATGATGATGATGATGATGATGATGATGATGATGATGATGATGATGGTGATGGTGATGGTGATGGTGATGGTGATGGTGATGGTGATGATGATGATGATGACGAGGAGGAGGAGGAGGAGGAGGAGGAGGAAGAGGATTATGGTGATTACAATGATGACAACGATAATGATCCCCGCGTCTGAAGGGGACAGGAGCTCCTAGCTCGTACTGCCCCTCGGAGCGAGGCGCTTCCCTTTGGCCCTGCGGTGGCAACGCTCGGTCTCGTGCGCCTCGTCGCACACACGCAGATTCGCCCGAGTGCCGAGAGCAATCAACCGCCTCAGCCGAGGCAAGCGGGTGACCGATCCAAGCAGTCAAAGCGACTCAGCACGCTCGGCAGCTGCTGCGCGGTCTAGCAGGCTGGTACACAGCAGGGCTGTACGCCGCACCTGAGAAACAACTAGGTCCTTTGGCTTACTGGCCTCAGGCTGACCGACGTTGCTCCTCAGGCCTGCGGAGATCGAACCAGAGCGTGGGCGGACCTACGCTCTCGGGTCGCCCTCCACGTCGGGGGACGGGCAGGGCACTGTCGCGGAAACGCGCCAGAAGCTTGAGCAGAAGGCGTGCAAGCACGCCGAGACGGAGGCGAGCGTTCGACTGCACCTCCCATCAGCGGAGCAACCCGTCGAATTGGCTCCGGGCCACACAGACGGACTGGTTGCATTGTCGAGGGTACGGAGCCCGATCCCGAGTGAGGGCGAACCTTCACTCCTGGGTCAGTCTCCAAATATGAGGGGCGCAATGCGCCAGACAGGCAGGAAGCATGCTTAAATGCGCACCGAGCGCAAGGCAGGACAGCGCCAGCCAACAACTTCGCAACACTTCCCTCAGGCCGAGCCTAAGCTGGACAGTTGCAAGGCCGCTAACATCGGAGCCCGTTCCCGTGTGTAAGCAAGCCAACATACCTGGTTCAGATCCGCTCAAGACAGAGCAGCTGGCAAACGCGACAAAGGCAGCCTGAGGCTGCCAGCGAGGCCCGCCGAACGGCGGTGCCGAAAATATGAAGGGCGCTCCGCGCCTGAGGCTGACTAGGCGAAACAGGCGCGCGTAGCTGCAGGACATCACCTCACCAACAACATCGCAACACTTCCGTAGGGCCGGCCCTAGCTGGACAGTTGCAACGCCGCTGGTAACGGAGCCCGATCCTGAGTGTAAGCGGACCTACGCACCCGGTTCAGCTTCCGCTCAAAGACAGAGCTAGGGCACGGAGCGTGCCGCTAAAGTAAAGCAGGCAGCCGCAGCTGCTAAAAGGCAGCACCGAGCACAAAGCCATGCTGCAGAAGTTAGTTACGGAGCCCGATCCCGTGTGCGGGCGAACCTACACACCAGCAGGCAGCTGCACGCGCGCTCACCGAGCTGAGGCCGTGCACGCGGTGAGGGACAGCCGAGGGCAGCGACGAGCGACCTGACCGACAGCAGCGCAGCTGTCCTCCTGGCTCTTGGCCTCACATGGGACTCGCTGCATTGCCGACGGTATCGGGCCCGATCCCGTGCGTGAGCGGACCTACGCACTGGGCGAGAGAGGCTAGCCGTGACGGTTCAGGCCCGAACTGGGCGAGAGAGGCTAGCCGTCCACTCGCCTGCGCAGGCGGCGCAGGGGCTCGGGGTCACCGATGCTGCCCTGCCCTGCTGGCTGCAGCCCTCGCTGGAGGCGGCCGAGCACCGCCTTCTGCCTGTCGTTCTTGGGCGCCCTCGGACACTCCTTCGCCAAGCCCGACATCCTGACACTCTGCGTCCAGTAGCCGCACTTGACGCAGAAGAGGTGATTGCCTGCTCGCCATAACTCGTGGGAGTCGTGCGGATCGAGCCCCCGCCACGGCGGAAGCGCGGGGGGAGGCGGGGGCGGCGGCTGCGCCACCGGTGCCGCCACCGGTTGCTCGCGAGCTGCCGCGGCCGCGCCGCCGCTGCCAGTCGAGGTTCCACCACCTCCACCGTCACGCTGATCACCGTCATCTGCTGCTGCTGCTGCGCTCTGCGAGCCGCTGGCCTGGCTGGAGAGAAGAGCCGCGCTCGCTGTGAGGAGAGCCGCGGCCGCGGCGACCGAGCCCGAGGCCCCCTCCGAACCCGAAGTCCACGAGCCCGCAATCGCCTCGCCCCGACCCGCGCACTCCTGGCAGGCCCAGAGCGTGTCGCTGCCGACCTCGAGCCATGTCCCATGCCTGCCGCACGTCCTCCGCGAGCAGTCGCGAAAGCTGCAGTGGCTCCTCCAGCGCAGCTTGCATCCCTGCCAGTCGCACCGCACCGCCGCCATGCCTGGCCCCTCGTGGCCGTCCGCGGCAGTCAACTCCGCGTCGCCCTCCTGCATGGCGGCGCCCAGCCAGCGGAAGACCTTCCTGACGAGGCGGTCCTGGCGCAGGCTGCGCGCGCGAACCTCATCGTCCGTGGGATGCATCTCCGCGCCCAGAATGGCGCGAGCGTCCGCACTGTGGTTGCCCCTGCGCTGCCAGGCGGTGATGCGCTCGGCCTGGACGTCCGCCAGCGTCGCGTTGGCCTTCACCTTGTGGACCGTGACGCTGTCGAGGCCGATGTCCTCGAGAGCCGCTATGATGACGATGATGATGATGATGATGATGATGATGATGATGATGATGATGATGATGATGATGATGATGATGATGATGATGATGATGATGATGATGATGATGATGATGATGATGATGATGATGGTGATGGTGATGGTGATGGATGATGATGATGATGATGATGATGATGATGATGATGATGATGATGATGATGATGATGATGATGATGATGATGATGATGATGATGATGATGATGATGATGATGATGATGATGATGATGATGATGATGATGATGATGATGATGATGATGATGATGATGATGATGATGATGATGATGATGATGATGATGATGATGATGATGATGATGATGATCTTGAGGGCGAGGATGATGATGAAGTCTCTGAAGAGTGAACGGTGCCACGAGCCATCTCGACCCAGTTCCTGACTCCGTGCCCAGGCTTCGCAAAGGGCACTTCGGCCTCCCTGCCGCTTGCTTGGCGCTCCCTGCCGGATTTGGCCCAACATCCCTTTTATTTAATCGCTTCGCTCATTCCGCCGGCCCATACAGTCTGGGAGGCATCGCGCTCTGGGCGGCGTGCGGAAACCATTGTGTGAGAGGGCGCGGTGGTGAGAAGAACAGCTCACCCCACCCGGCTTTCCGGGCTTTCTGGCGTAAGGAGGGCTTCTTCGCTGCACTTGTGAACGCTCCTGGACAGTGCTTTTTGGGCAGGTTCTTCACGCTTGTTGCAAGTCTGTAGGGGCCCCGTTGGGAGTCTACCGAAAGGAGAGCACATTGTAGCATCGCTTGCACTTGCTTGCGTGCTCGGGGGGGCATTTGGGGGGCCTCCTGGGGCCGCTTGGGGGACTCTTGGGGGCCTCCTGAGGGCCTCGTGGGGGCCTCTTGGGGCCTCTTAGGGGCCTCTTGGGGCCTCGTGGGGGCTTCTTAGGGCCGAGGGCTCGAAATGTTGTTTCGTGTTCCCTCTCTGGGGCCCCTTTGGGGGCGTTCTTGGGGCCCTCTTGGACCGTCTTGGAGGCTTCTTGGGCCGTCTTCGAGCCCTCTTGGGCCATCTTGGGGCCCTCTTGGGGGCCTCTTGGGCCCTCTTGGGGCGATCTTGGGGGCCTCTTGGGCCGTCTTGGGGCGTCGGGAAGCCGAAAAGGTGGAAGCTCCAAAATCTTTCAAAAACCTATGGAAAAGCAATGAATTTTGCCTCTTGGGGCCCTCTTGGGAGTGCTCTTGGAGGCCTCTTGGGGCGTCTGGGGGCTATCTTGGGCGTCTTGGAGCGATCTTGTGGCATGTCGGACCCCTCGTGTACCATCTTGGGGGCCTCTTGGGGGCCTCTTGGCCTTGCTTGGGGCTCTCAGGGACGTCTCGGAGCCCTGTTGGTGCGCTCATGGAGCGCTCTGGTGGAGTCGCCCGGGGATCAGCCGGGACTCGCCCGGGGTACTTTTCGTCCGGGGACCCCCAGGGGCCGCCCCGCGCGCGCGAACTAGAGAATTGTTAACCAGTTGCCGGAGATCTTAGCACGCCTCTGGCCCGTTGGGCCGGCGAATTTTTGGTCGGTCACCAGCCCTCTCCCGGGCCTTGGGGTCCTGACGTGTTTCGCTCTTGCAGCCCTCCTGGGGGCCTCTTGGGCCATTATGGGGCCATCTTCGAGCCGTCTTGGAAGATGTCTCGGGCCGTACTGGGCCGACGCTCCAAAGGATGCGACGATGGTGATGATTATGATGATGATCATCATCATGATGATGGTGATGATGATGATGATGGTGATGATGATGATGGTGGCTGTGATGATGTTGAAGATGACGATGACGATGATGACGATGATGATGCTGCTGATGATGATGTTGATGATGATGATGCTGGTGATGACGGTGATGACAATGACGATGATGGTCATGATCATGATCGTGATCATGATGATGATGGGCATGATGATGATGGTGATGATGATGATGACGAAGATGATGACGCTGATGATGATGATGATGATGATGATGATGATGATGATGATGATGATGATGATGATGATGTTAATGATGATGTTGAGGGAGGATGATGATGAAGTCTTTGAAGAGTGAACGGTGTCACGAGCCATCTCGACCCAGTTCCTGACTCCGTGCCCGGGCTCCGCATGAGGCACTTCGGCCTTCCTGCCGCTTGCTTGGCGTTCCCTGCCGGATTTGGCCCCAAATCCCTTTTACTTCTTGTCGGTCACGAGCCCTCTCCCGGGCCTCTTGGGGCCCTGATGTGTTTCGCTCTTGCAGCCCTCCTGGGGGCCTCTTGGGCCATTATGGGGCCATCTTCGAGCCGTCTTGGAAGATTTTGGAGCAAGCTGTGGGCCGTCTCGGGCCGTATTGGGCCGACGCTCCAAAAGATGTGACGACGACACCGCCGGGTCGCTGAGGCCCCCCGCACTGCTACATTTACCTCCTCGCCTCCTCCAGCCCACCCGACCTCGACCGATCACGCCGAGGGAGGGCCGCAGGGGCGCCGAGGTCGGCCGCTGCCCCACCTTGGGTGGGGGTGCAGGCCGCGCTTCATTCTGCGGAGCCCGTCCCGAAGCCGCTAGGAGGCGGGCCGTGCAGGACAGGGTTCAACCAAACCTTTAACTCTCGCCGACTGGGTGTACGAACCACAAACAGCGCAACAAAAACGAGGCTGCTGGCACAGTGCACCCTGTGAGAACTATGGAAACGCGTGTTCCAGCAGGGGGGGGGGCTGCTGCTGCCCTGTGCTGGCGACCGCTGCTGCTCAACCCCTCCCGACCCCCCCGCCGCGGCGGCGCCTGCCACGCTGAGGCCGAGAGCGAGGCCCAGCGCGGCGGAGGGCCTGCCTTGTTGCCCCTCTCCACCCGAGAGCGTCGGCGGCGGGGGCGGGGGCGGGAGCGGGAGGGAACCAGCAGGGAGGGGCGTGCCGCGCGCCGCGCAGTCCGCGCAGATCCACGCGCGCCCCCCCGTCGACCGTAGAATCGATGAGCCATGCCTGCTGCAGGGCTTGGCGTGGCAGGGCGAGCATGCCGCAAGCATCTTCTGACGGCACCCGTCCACTGAGCAACGGACTGCCTGCAGCCCTGGGCCTAGATAGCCGTCGCTCGCTCGAAGCCACCCGTCGCCTTCCTGAAACGCCCGCCCCGTCCACCGACCCAGACTGACACCCCACTCATCAGCGATCGTGGCGGCTTCGGCGAGCGCGGGAAAAGACGGATGGCAGCTCGCGCCCTCCTTGGCACGAGCGTCGGCAGCACGGTTGCCTCTCCTCTGCCACTCAGACGAGGTGCTTTGGAGGACGTCGTACATGTTGGCGTGACATTTGACCTTCGTGATCTGGATCACTTCGGCGCCAACGTCTCGAACCCGTGACCAGAAGGCGATTCAGAGCTGCCTGTATGGGCGGTTCCAGCACGTGCACCAATCCTCGCCCGCCTCCCAGCCGCCGGCCAGCAGCTGCGAGTCGCTGAAGAGGTGGATCGGCGGGAGGCAGTGTGCCAGCGCTTCCACCGCGGCCAGCAGCTCGCCCGAGCCCGACTCCTGCGGCCATAGGGGTCTGGCCCGAAGATGCTGGATATCTCCTCGCCCATGTGGTCCGTTGAGCAAGCTGCCCAGCCAGCGCGAGCCAAGACGCGGCCCTGGACGTTGAAGGCCGACCCGTCCAGGAAGACCTCGCCATGCAGGGGCTCGCCCGCTCGGGGCCCTGCGGTGCGAACCATCCGCACCGAGAGGGGCAGCGGGTGGTCGCTCCGCGGGCCCTTGACCAGGCAGCGCGACCAGATGGCGTGCTCGACTTCCGCCTCCAGCGGGCCGCCCGAATTGAGGAAATAGTTGATGTTTTGGTCGTCCAGCCGCCACTGCCTGCGTAAACTGTCCAGCACAGGGCAGGCCCAAACCACGTGCCTGACCGTCACCAGCTCCGCGCAGCCAGCAGGGCCGCGCCCCGAGCTCGCAAGCGGGGGCTCGGCTGCTGCGCGCCGCTGGACTGGCCGCAGGCATCCGACGATGGCGTTCCTTGCCGACGACCACCTCGCCGTCAGCTCGGAGGTGGCGTGGGCGCGCCCGAGGTGACGCCTGAGCCAGTTGACGGCAGCGCCCCCGCCCAGGTGGCCGAGCACGGGGTCTCGGCCAGCGACGCCCCTCCAGAGCTTCCTGATGAAAGCCGCCTGCACTTCGCGGCGCAGCGCGTGCCTGTCGATCTCCCCCAGGTCGATGATCCTCCCGAGGTCGTCCGTCCAGCGCCTGATGTGGTCGGCCTTCCAGCCGAGCCGCAAGGCGGCGAAGGCCGCAGCGGCCGCTGGCCCGCGGCCCGCCAGGTCTTCGGGGCCAGGGGCGGCCAGGCGGCCGCGCGCAGCCGCGAAAGCCGAGCCGGGGGCCCTCTTGTCCTGCTCCCTGACCAGCTGCAGCGCCGTGGCCCAAGCTTCGATGGAGCTTGGAGATGTGGTCGTAGAGCGGGTCGTCCCACGGCTTGACGGGGATCAGATAGCTGAGGCTGGTGCTGCGTCCAGGGCCCGTGCCGAACGCGATAGCCGCGATCTTGGACCTCCACTTCGTCAGCGCCTGGGTAGACCATGCCATGCAGGAAATGCCGTAGGTCGTCGCAGGTCGGAGGCCCGAGTTGACTAGTTTGGTCGCCGCGGCCTAGGATGCGCGCCTCATTGACAGGACGCGCCCCAGCTGAGACTCGGCCGCCTCCCTCCGTGAGGAGGCCACCGCCACCGCCTCGCCGCCCATGCCGTAGTCGACCCCGAGGTTCTTGGCCTCCTTCGCGCGCGCGAAGGTGCCCTCGTCCATGCTGAACTCGATGAGGCGGCGCAACTTCTCGGTGGTGCCGAGGATTTCGCCCTTATCCCTGGAGGCCACTGCGCCGATGCCCCGCTCCAGGGTCCTCACGACGTCGCCCGCGGCGCGCCCGAGCAGGACTCCGACCTCCGCCTCCGAGCCCGTCTGGCGCAAGGAGCAACAGTCGGACATGATGGCCAGGGGGACCTCCTTGTAGATGCGGCGGTGCTCCGAGCCGATGATCATCATGCAGCATCTCAGGAGCTTGCCAACGCGGGCGCAGCCCGCCGCCAGGCCCGTAGCTGGGTGGAAGGCCTCAGAGACCACGCCATCTATGACGATCCTCCTCGGGCCCTCGTAGATGTTGAGGGCGGCCGCAGTCAGCGCGATCGGGTATCCCTCGGCTTCGCCCCCCCCCCCCCCCCTGGGCCACGGCCAGGGAGATCAACTCGTAGGCCTTCCAGAGGCCGAGGAGCGCGCCGCCAGCGCAGATGCCCCTGCCGTCAGCCGCTTAATTGTGCAAGGCTTGCCACCGCACTGCCTCCTAGGAGGCCTAGCCTTGTCCTCCCCGGAAGTTGGCCCTAGCCTCAGGCGGAAGCTGGGCCTCCCAGGCGCGGCTCTCGCGCTGCCTGATTCTGGCCCGCCACCTTGGGAGCCAGATGAGGAGGCCGATGGGGCGGAAGCCGCCCTTCGGCTTCGACAGCGTGACCAGGTGCACCAGCCTCGCCGCCGTGGGGAAGCCGCCGAGGCGCTCGCACGCCATGCATAGGTCGATAAGGCACTCGACGCACTCGTCACTGAGAGCTGCGATGAGCCTCGGGTTGAAGTGGTCCGCGCCCACGCCAGTCCGCCACGCGAACTGCTCGGCGGCCCAGCGGCGGCCCAGGGGCGGGCCTGAGGGTGGGGGCCTGCGGGCTGGCAGCGTCCCCCAGCGTCCAGACCTCCTGGAGCCAGAACCTGGCCACCGCGTCGACCCTGTCCTGGCCGCCCGCTGGCGCGTCCTCGACGATCTCGTCTGGCAGCCATCCTTGCGGCCCCCTGCGGTTGGTGTGGACGGCACCTCCACCCTCGCTCGTGGACTTCGCGATCCAGTCAGCGAAGCCCTTGGCCTGAGCGGCCCTGAACGCGTCCGTGAGCGCGGCAGCCTCGTGCTCGAGCGCCGCAGCCCAGGCCCCCCTGGTGGCCGCGTCCACGGCGGGCGCATCCCTGGCCGCGGTCCGCCAGGCAGGAGACAGGCCTCGGCGGATGGTCGCGGGCAGCGCCCCCGCAGCTCCTCGCCTTAGCCACAGCGCCAGGGCCAGCAGCGGCCGAGCCTCCCCGCGCGCCTCCGGCTGCAGGCGCCTGCCAGGGCCCCTGGGGGGCTTGGGCCATTTGTAGTGCGCGAGGCAACCACGTCCAACCAGCTGGTCGTACTCTAGCGGGTCTATGTGGAAACACCTTAGCAGCTCCTCCTCGACGTGCCCCATAATGCTTGTGTAGGCAAGGTCCAGCTCCTCCTGGGTGTCGGCCATCTCGCAGGGCGCCTGGACGGTGACGTCGACGGGCGGCGGCTCCTGCACTGGGCCGATGGGCCTCTTGTGCGGGAAGGGCCGCGGAGCGACCAGTCGCCTCTCCCAGGGCTCTTCGCCACCCTGCCTGAGCGTGAGTGCCACTGCACGGTGGGGCTGAAAGGCGGGGGTGTCGATGACGCGGCACCCCTCGATCCTGTGCACGAGGTCGAGGGGCACAATGAAGAAGTCGAGCTCGGATGGCGGCGCGCACGCCTTCCAGCCAATGCCGAGCCGCGACCGCGAAGACATCAGGGCTGACGTTGAAGTCGCCGCCGACAACGAACGACCTGCCTGAGGCGCGCAGCGCGCGCCCAAGAGCGCGCAGCACCTCCCAGGATGTGGCCCCGAGGTGGTCGTTCTCGAGGTAGATGAGGCCGCCTGGAAGCCGCCCCTCCTGAGCCCCTCGATGTGGAGGCAGGTGCAGCGCCCTGGGGAGACGTGCTGGGAGCTGCTCACAGCGGCGGCGGCGCCGCGAAGTGGCTGGGCTGCTCCTCTGCCAGCCCACGCGACAATGCCCGTGCCGCCCGAGGCGGCCCTCCTCTTCTGCACGTCTAGGCTGCCAGGGCGGCTGGCGCCAGGGGTGAGAGCTCCACGTAGCCCCTTGCGGCGCAGCCACTGCTCCTCACGCGTGGCCCCCTCTGAATGGAGGTGGGTCCCCTGCGCCAGCCAGCACTGCCCCGCATGCGCCCCTCGCGCGAACGCCTGGAACATATCCTGGGGCTGGCCCCACACGGTGGTGATGGGGCCCCCAGCCAGATCCGTTTGCCGAGACGATTGTGAAAGACTGCCCGCCTCTGCGGCCACCGCTGCGGCCGCTGCTGCTAGGGTGCCTCTGTGGCTGCACCCTGCTGGCCGTCGCCCGCCTTGCGCACGCGGTCGCCCCTCGCTGCCTGCTTGAGCTCCGCGAGGCGCTCGGCTGACAGCTGAGGCTGCGTCGGGGCTGCAGCCGCCGATGGCTGGCTGGGCTTGGCCGGCGGCCGCGCCAGCGGCCGCGGCTGCCGCCCCGCCAGCGCCAGGCTGCCCAGCGCCATCGCCGGCAGGGCGATCATCATCTTTAGCCCGCTCGGCCTCACTGTCCATGCGCCTCTTCTTGGTCTTGGCGCGAAGCTCCTCTTGCGTCTTCTTGCGGTCCTCGTTGCGTTTCTCGAGCTCCCCCGCTGCGGGCTTGAACATGGCCTCCACCTGCTTGGCGAAGTCCTGCTTGAACTTCTCGAGCGTGCGGTCCCAGTCTGCCTGCTCCTGCTCCGCGAGGGCGATGCCGTCGAGGTCGAAGGCGGCCCCGAGCTCGAAGCTGAGGCCTTCGCGGCCCTCGAGGACGGAGGAGAGGTTGACCGAGACGCGGGGCCTCCACCACGCCCTTGTCCCGCTTGTCGAGGCAGCCCTTGGCGTGCGCGATGGCCTTGGTCTGCTCCTCGAGGGCCTTGGCGTACTCCACCGCGAGGGCGTCCTCCTTCTCCTGGCGCTTCGCGAGCCAGGCACGGGCCTCCTCGGTGGCGTCCATGGCCTCGTTGAGGGCCTTGGCCGCCCGCCGCGCCGCTCCCCAGGCGCGCTGGACGGCCTCGTCTGGCAGCTCGAGCTTGGCCGCCGCTGGCCCTGGCCGCTGCAGTGCCGCCTCGAGGCCCGCGGGGGCCTTGGAAGCAGACTCGGGGAGCTCCTCCTCGCGCCGCGTGAGGGTCTGCAGCAGGGTCTCTTCGCGCGCCGTCCTGCCGTCGGAGCGGTTCCTGATCCTGGCCTCTCGCCACGGCGGTCGGCCGGCGGTCCGCCCTCGGGCATCGGCGGCATCGGCGCCTCCCTCCCTGTCTGCCCAGACCGCGTCGGCCGACCTGGCTGGCGAGACGGCAGGGGCGAGGCCGTGGCCGCAGTGGAAGCAGGTCGAGCGGTTCTTCCACGTCCACTTGTACAGGCACTTCGAGCACTTGTGAAACCCGTCGTTTGGCCCACGCCGTCCATTGCCACCCATGGCACTGACGGTGAGCGAAACTTGAACACTGGGCGCCGCTGGGCGCTGGGAATGGTGCCTGAGTCAGCTGAAGAAAGCACGGGGATATGAGCCGCCCCCTCGGCTGCATCCAAGCTCCAAGCGCCAGGGACGCGTTTGGAGCTTGAGCCAAAATGGCTACGGATGATGATGATGCTGATGATGATGATGATGATGATGATGATGATGACGATGATGACGATGATGACGATGACGATGACGATGATGACGATGACGATGACGATGATGATGATGATGACGATGATGATGATAATGATGATGATGCTGTTGATAATGATGATGGTGATGGTGATGGTGATGGTGACGGTGATGGTGATGATGATGATGATGATGATGATGATGATGTTGATGAGGACGATCACGATGATGATGATGATGATGATGATGATGATGATGATGATGATGATGATGATGATGATGATGATGATGATATTGATGATGATCCTGACGATGATGATGATGACAACGATGCTGGTGATGGTGTTGATGATGAGTATGTTTCTGACGATGATGATGATGCTGATGATGAGCTGATGATGCCGGGAGAGTATGATGATGAAGTCTCTGAAGAGTGAACGGTGCCACGAGCCATCTCGATCCAGTTCCTGACTCCGTGCCCGGGCTCTGCATGAGGCACTTCGGCCTCCCTGACGGTTGCTTGGCGCTCCCTGCTGGACTTGGCCCAAAATCCACTTTACTTGTGGTCGGTCACGAGCCCTGATGTGTTTCGCTCTTGCAGCCCTCCTGGGGGCCTCTTGGGCCATTATGGGGCCATCTTCGAGCCGTCTTGGAAGATCTTGGAGCAACCTTGGGGCCGTATTGGGCCGACGCTCCAAAGGATGCGACGACGACCAACGAGGCACCCAAGACAGCCCCAAGAGCCGCCCACGACGGCCCAAGACGGCCCCAAGACGGCCCAAGAGGCGCCCAAGACAGCCCAAGACGGCCCAAGACGGCCCCAAGACGGCACAAAAGACACACAAGACGGCCCAAGAGGGCCCCAAGAGGCCCCCAGGAAGCCAGAAAGAAGCCCCAACAGCCCCCAAGAGGCCCTATAGTGTGGCTTCAAAATTGCTTTCAAGAGAGGGGGGCGGACGAGAGGCGAGAGGCATATCGCAGGCCCTAAACAGCCGGCCCCCATGACGCCGTAATTGGCTTCGAGCTTGGCTCCCGAGCCCTTCCCCGGTCGCTCCTGAGACGCCTAAGATGAGCTTCGACTTTGACGCACACCCCCCAGAGAATTCAAATTGCACCCAGTAAGACTGGGCCGAACGAGCCGTGCGCCGGGGCGAAGCTGCTGGAGCGCTGCAAGAGTTCGGACACGAATGCGCGACCTCGCTTCCGCAGCCCCGGCCGCCGCCGTGCTTATACGTTTTTGGCAAAATCTTCGCCGTTCCTCTGATAACCATACCAGAAAGATGTCGTGGACGGCATCCACGGGTCAGCCCTAGTCTCGTCTACAGCGCTGGGATCAGCGCCTGCGAGAAGGGTGAGCAGTGGCAGAGGGCGCTGGCGCTACTGAGCGATATGTGGGAAGCGAAGCTGGAGCCCAACGTCATCTCTTCTACAATGCAGGGACCTTTGCGTGCGAGGAGGTTTTTGTCTCGAAAGGCTCCCTGGGCCCTCCAGGGCGACCTGCGAGTCCCCTCCTGGGCCCTGGGCGCTCCGAGACGGCTCCGGTGGGCCCCAAGATGCCCCAAGACGGCCCCAAGACGGCTCAGAGACGCTCCAGAGGACGCCCAGACGCCCCAAGGGGACCCCAAGCCAGCCCCAGGATGGCCCCGGAGGCCTCCAAGGCAGGCCAAGAGGCTCCCGAGACGGCCCAGGAGGACCCTCAGGAGAGCCCCAAGAGGCAAACATCGTCCCATTGTTTTCGGAAAACATATATTGTTCCTATGTCCGTTCTTTCCGTGTGTACAGACTCCAAGACGGCTGTACAGGCCCCCGAGATCGCCCCAAGACGCCCCCAGACGGTCTAGACGCACCCAGAAGGGTCCCCAAACAGCCCGAGACGGCCTCAGGACGGCTCCCGAGGCGGCCCAAGAGGCACCCAAGACAGTCCCAAGAGCACCCAGTAACAGCCCAAGACGGTTCAGAGACGCTCCAGAGGGCGCGAGGACGTGTCTAGAGGACCCAAACGAGCCCCAGAATGGCCCCAGAGGCTTCCCATGCAGGCACGGAGGTTCAAGAGACGGCCAAGGAGGACTTGTCCGTTCTTTTCGTCTGCCCAGTCTCCGAGACGGCTGTACAGGCCCCCAAGATCGCACCAAGACATCGCCAATCGCACCCACGAGGGTTTCCAAAGGGCCCGAGACGGCCCCAGGACGGCTCCCGAAGCGGCCCAAGAGGCACCCGAGATAGACCCAAGAGCACCCATTATTGGCCCAAGACGGCTCAGAGACGCTCCAGAGGGCGCCAGGACGTGTCTAGAGGACCCCAAGCGAGCCCCAGGATGGCCCCAGAGGCCTCCAAGGCAGGCAAGGAGGCTCCCGAGGCGGCCCAGGAGGACCCCCAGGAGAGCCCAAGAGGCAGAAATCGCCCCATTCCCTTCGGAAAACATGTATTTGCCCTATGTCCACTTCTTTCGCCTGCACAGTCTCCAAGACGGCTGTACAGGTCCCTAGGATCGCCCCCAGACGCCCCCAGACGCACCTAGGAACCGAGACGGCACCGAGACGGCTCCAGAGGCACACCCAAGAAAGCCCGAAGAGCACCCAATAACGTCCCCAAGACGGCTCAGAGACGTTCAAAAAGGCGCCCGGACGCCCCAAGAGGACCCCAAGCGAGCTCCAGGATGGCCCCAGAGGCTTCCAAGGCAGGCCAAGAGGCTCCCGAGACGGCCCAGGAGGAGCCCCAGGAGAGCTCCAAGAGGCACACATCGATCCATTCCTCTTGGAGAACATATGTTTTTCTAATGTCCGTTCTTTTCGTCTGCGCAATCTCCGAGACGGCTGTACAGGCCCCCAAGATCGCCCCAAGACGCACCCAGGAGGCCCCCGAGACGGCTCCCAGACGGTTCCAGAGGCGCCCGAGACGGCCTAAGAAGCACCCAAGACAGCCCCAGGAGCGTACAAGAACGGTCCAAGATGGCCCCAAGACGGCCCCAAGACGGTCCGAGAGGCGCCCAAGACGGCCCCACATCGCCCCAAGACGACCCGAGAGACATTCAAGACGGCCCAGGAGGGCCCCGAGAGACCTCCAGGAAGACGAAAAGAGGCCCCCAAACGGCTTCAAGAGACCGTGGATGCGTCTCTCTCTTGGGGGGAGAGGCCGTTGGGGGGTTCAACTTACGGGAAACCTGGAATCACAACGAAAAGGCCCACTCTAAAAACGGATTCCGAGTTCCCCATAATTCCGCATTATGGGGAACCCATGTCCGGACGGCTGCCCGGGACCCCTGGGAGGGTAGAATTATTTGTTGCGGTTCCAGGTTTCCCATAATTTGAAGTCTGGGAAACCTGGAATCATTGTGAAACAACCGTGCTCTTTGAGCTGTTTCCCATCATTCTGGATTATGGGAAACCTAGAATCAGCTCATAAAGTGCAGTTGTTTTTTGGTGATGCCAGGTTTCCCATAATTCTAATTCTTCATTAGGGGAAGCGGGGGCGGCAGATTCCCGCAATGCGGAAAGTTCATCGCAATTCGCATCCACCACAAACAACCGCACTCTATGAGCTTATTCCAGGTGTCCCATCATGCCGAATTATGGGAAACCTGGAATCAGCTCATAGAATGCGGCTTGTCGTAGTGATTCCAGTTTTCCCATACTTCGAATTCTAGGTTTACCATATTCGAATTAAGGGAAAGCTTGAATCACCACCAAAAGAGTTGCGGTTTTAAGCTGATCCCAGGTTTCCCATAATTTTGAATTATGGGAAGCTTGGGATCAGCCCAAGGAGATCGGTTTTTCGTATTTCGAACAACTCATTTGGGGAAGCGGTGGCGGCAGATTCCCGCAATGCGGAAAGTTCCCCGCAATTCGAATTCAGAATTTCGGGAAAACAGGGGGGAGGGGCCGCATTGTAAACTTCGAATAACCGCAAAACAGTGCACTCTATGAGCTGATTCCGGGTTTCCCATCATCTGGAAGTGCTCTGAGTACCTATAGTTTTGAGGTGGCCAGTAGTCCGGGGGGGGGCCCTGTAGTCCGGGGGGGGGGGGGGGAGTTCTGTAGTCTAGGGAGGGGTTCCTGTAGTCTGGGGGGGTGGGGGTGGGCCCTTGTAGTCCAGGGGGGGCCCTTGTGGTCCGGGGGGGGCCCTTGTAGTCTGGGGGGGGTCCTGCAGTCTGGGGGGGACACTGATCTTTGCGGGACGACGTCCCGCTCGACGACCGCGGAGATGCGCCGCATGCAAAGGGCCAGGCAAAGTGCCCACAGTTGCGCGCGTGGCAGGAAGTAGTAATTGTGAGGGCCACGAAACAATACCATCTGCGCGGGACACCACTTGGTTGGGCACATCAGGGTCGCACTTGATTGGCGGGGGTTGCGCGCCTGACCGCGCCGACCCCCGACGATGAGCACTGGAAGAGGGAGGGGGAAGAGGGAAGGGAACACGAAGGATGATGCTACTGTGGAAAGGCCTTACGGCCAGTGCCTGCTACAACCCAAGAGGCTTCCAAGATGGCCCAAGAGGCCCCAAAGACGGCCCAAAAAGGGAGCCCAGACGGGGGACCCGAACGGACCATGTCAGTTCTCCGCCTTACAGGCGCCCAGGAGGCCCCCAGAGGCCCCCCAAAAGCCCGACAAGAGGCCCCAAGAGGCCTCCAAGAGACACCCAGGAAGCCCCAAGAGGCCCCCACGAGGCTCCCCAAGAGGCCCCAAGACTACTCCCGAGAGGCCCCCGAGAGCGCTCGTCGTCGTCGTCGTCGTCGTCGTCGTCGTCGTCGTCGTCGTCGTCGTCGTCGTCGTCGTCGTTGTCGCCGCCGCCGTCGTCGCCGTCGCCGTCGCCGTCGCCGTCGCCGTCGCCGTCGTCGTCGACGTCGTCGTCGTCGTCTTTGTAATCGTCGTTCAGGTTCGTGGCAATTGTCTATCTGTGGCAAACCGTGGCACTTGTACTGGGCGTGGCGGCTGTAGTACGGGGTTCTTGCAGGGGGGGGTCCCTGTAGTCCGGGGGGGTGAGCTTGTAGTCCGGGGGCTCCTTGCAGTCCACAGGGGGATCCCTGTAGTCCTGGAGGGGGGGGTGGGGCCCTTGTAGTCCAGAGGGGGGCCCTTGTACTCCGGGGGGCCTTTGTAGTCTTGGGGGCCCTTGTTAGTCCGGAGCCCATGATTCGGAATGATGGGGAGCCCGGAATCAGCTCATAGAGTGCGTTTTGTTCGTTGTGATTCCAGGTTTCCCATAAGTCGAGTTCGAAGTCTCCCACATTCGAACTTTCTGAGCTGCTTCCGGGTTTCCCATAATTCGGAATTATGGGAAGACCCGCAATCAGCTCATAGAGTGCGGTTTTCGTAATGATTCCAGGTTTCTCAGATTTTGAATTCTGGGAAACCTGGAACCACAACAAGTAGGGGTCCTGGGCAGTCGTCTGGCCACGGGTTTCCCATAATTCGGAATTATGGGAAACCCGCAATCAGCTCATAGAGTGCGGTTTTTCGTAATCATTCCAGGTTTCCCATATAATGTGAATTATGGGAAACCTGGAACCACAACAAGTAATTCTACCCTCCCAGGTGTCCTGGGCAGTCTTCTGGCCATGGGTTCCCCATCATGGGGAATTGCGGGAAATCCGAATCTGGAATCCGCTCATAGAGTGCGGCTTTTCGTGTTGATTCCAGGTTTCCCATAATGCGAAGTATGGGAAACCTGAAACCACAATAAGAAATTCTACCCTCCCGGGGGTCCCAGTCAGTCGTCAGGCTCGCGCGTAGCCCGCTCGACCTTTTCGGACGCCTCCTGCGCTTTCGCTCGCGGCCGCGACAAACAAAGTATCCCCGCCAGTCCATCCAGAAACGATGCCCATGAGAGCTGACGGGGGGAGAGGAAGAGGCACGCATAGTCAAACAGCGAGGGAGGCTTGGGAGGCTCCGTGGCCATCTCGAGCCGTCTTGGAGCGGTCTTGGGCCGTTTGGAGCATCTTGGGAGCCATCTTGAGCCAGCTTGAGCTATTTGAGCCATCTTGGAGGTCATCTTCGGCTCTCTGAGGCCGCTCGGGTGCCTCTTGGAGGCCTCTCGGAGCTTCTGCGGGCGCTCTCTGGACCCTCTTGGGAGCCTCTTGGGAGCCCTGGAGGGCCTCTTGGGGCCATCTTGGCATCTTGGAGGCGGTCGTTCAAAAGAGGGGGTTCCCTTATCTCCGTTCCCCCCATCCGGGGCCACGATCCTCGTGCCCTCCCAGGGGCCGAACAAGGTTTCTCTAACTCGTCGCGACCCCTTCCGAACAAAAACCTCAGGGAGGGGAGGGGGAGGGTTCCCCTCCCCGAAGGGAAGAGGGGTTGTGGAGGAGGACAGGGACCCTCCTTAGACCACCTGTCGCCCAAAGGGCTGGTGGGATTCTGGGAAAACTGGGATCAGCTCATAGAGTGGGGCTTTTTTGTCATTCCAGGTTTCCCATAATCCGCAGGCCTTCGCGAACTATGGAAACCCCATAACGGGACGACTGCCGTTCGTGGGGCCCTCTTGGACCGTCTGGGAAGCCTCTGGGCCCGCATTGGCGACCTCTTGGGCCGTCTCGGCGCCCTCTTGCGGGCCTCTGAGGCCGTGCTGACTGGCCCCATTGTCACCTCACTACCAGATAAAATTATCATTCGGCCCCAGCGAAGAGCAGACCACATTGATTATCACGGCGCCCCACCCCGCAGAAGCTATGATGAACACAGAGCGCGGCGTCAGAAACAGCTTCTGTCCACACCATGTCGTGCCTACATGGTGCGCTTCCACTACCACCGCCTCCACCACCGCGTTCCTGCCTTCAGGCCTGCTTGCCTGCATCCCTCGCCCACCTCCCCCTCCAGCGGTCACCTCCTCCTCCATCCAGCGCGTCCCCTCCGACCTCCCCCCCCCGTGAAGCCCCAGAGATGCTCCACTTCCACGTCCACGACATGGCTGGCCGATTCCACGGCCGGAAGGCCGCGGGTCAGCCTTCGTCAGCTGCAATGCTGGGATCAGCGCGTGCGAGAAGGGCGAGCAGTGGCAGCCAGCGCTGGCGCTGCTTAGCACGATGTGGAAGGCGAAGCTGGAACCCAACGCCATCTCTATTTCATTGCAGGCATACGCGCGTACGAGAAATGTGGGGGTCGGGGCGCGGGGTTCCAGCGCCCCAGCGGTCCCTGCGCGCTCCTGCGAGCCCCAGCAGGCCCCGGCGCGCTTCCAAGAGGCCCCCCAAGAGCGGCCTAAGACGGTCTTAGAGGGCCTCCGAGACGGTCCAAGAGCGCTCGCAGACGCCCAAGATAGTTCCCAGACGGCCGGCGCAAGCAAAATTGTTTCAACCCCCAGGGGAAATTTTTATTTCCGCAATTCCCATGTTTTTGGTTTCAAAACGTCCAATGGGACAATTGGCGCCCCCAATATCGCCCCCAGACGCTTCAGGAGCGCCCCATGATGGTTCCAAGACGGCCCAAGACGGCCCCAGGATTGCCCAAGATGCTCCTAGGAGCGGAGGCGCCCACGACGACCCAAGAGTCACCCAAGGCAGCCCAAAGGGCGGCCAAAGACGGCCCAAGACGACCCCAAGACGGCCCCAAGCCGGCCCCAGAGACGTCCAAGACGGCTTTAGACGGCCCCAAGGCGGCCCGAGGGGCACCCAAGACGGCCTACGAGGGCCCCAAGAGGTCCCCAGGAGGCCGCAAGACGGTCCAAGGGGGCCCCCAAAGGCCCCCAGGAGGCCGAAAAGAAACCCGAGGCGCCCGCCATCAGTGACCGCACAGAGAACGCTGCTCTCCTCCGTGGGTGCGGGCGCGAGCGAAAGAGCGCCGAATACTGAACTGCAACATGGGCGCTACTTCCCTGTACTATTGCCTCCCAACTCGAGAGCGCCCTTCGCCGCTGCCACCCAAGTGAGGCGAGACACACCAGAGGCCTCTAGGGAGCGCAGACCCCAACACAGTCTGATCCCAGAGGTGCGCGGAGACGGCGCCCAAAAGGATGTGGCTCCCTGCGCGTCCACAGTGAGCCCCCATGCACAGTCCACCGTGCGACATGGGGCCGCATCGATCTTTCCCGTGGGCACGAAGCAGACAGCAGCAGCGGCGGCACACAGCAGCAGCAAGCAGCGGCTGGCAGCGGGTAGAAACACGCACCAAGCGGAACTGGCCATCAGCAACAACCTACAGTCACAAGCAGCAAGAACACGCAGCAGTGGCTTCAAGCACTACCGAGAGTACACAATCGGCAGCAAGCAGCAGCACGCAGTAGCATGCGCGGAATTTGAGGTCGGGCCCCACAATCAGACGCCAGCTCGTGCAGATTTCGTAGACGGAGTCCATGGGTCAGTCCTGCCGACGTCGCCAGCATCCTTCTGGTGCCCACAACCCACGGCGACGACCACCACCACCACGACAACGACGCCGACTACGACGGGTACGACGGCGGCCTCGCGGCTGCGACGACAGCGACGCCGCCTACGACGGCGACGACGGGTGCCCCCTCGCCGGCCAAGCTGCTGCCCCAGCGCTTCTGGAGCTCGGACGGCCGCCGCCGTGCTTCCTTAGGCTTTCGGCAGAACCTCCGCCGTTCCTCCGAGAAGCACTCGGGAAAGATGTCGTGGACGGAAATCCACGGGTCAGCCCTAGTCTTGCCTACACTGCAGGCATGCGTGCGTGCGTGAAGTGCACCTCGGGAACAGCTCCGAGGATCTCGGCCGACGCCGCGGCCACCGCGGAAGCGACGCTGGCAGACCACGCGACGACGTCGGCGACAGCGGCGAGGGCGGCGACAGACTTCCTCCTCCTCCTCCTCCTTCTCCTCCTCCTTGACCGAGTGGAGCCAGGCTGGGAGCTTCAGCCCGGATGCAGCGTGGCGCCTAACGGTTGCAGTGGGAAGCCAACGTGGCGCCTAACGTAATTGAAGGCGCCTGGCGGCACTCCCCCTCCCCCCCCGAGTGGACGTAGTCCACGGGCCAGCCTCAGTCTCTCCTACAACGCTGGGATCAGCGCGTGCGAGAAGGGCGAACAGTGGCAGCGGGCGCTGGCGCTGCTGAGCGAGATGCGGGATGCGACGCTGGAGCCCAACGCCATCTCTACTACCCGGAATCAGCGCGTGCGAAAAGAGGACCTGGTGGCATCGGCCCGCCTCGGCCTGGCTCGGCCGGATTCGGTCCGCGGTGGGCAGGAGCTCGGAGCCCCCGGAGGCCCCCAAGAGGGCCCCAAGGCGGCCGAAGACCGTCCAAGAAGGCCTCCTAGACGGGCCCCGAGCGCTCGAAGACGCCCAAGACGGCCGCCCGACGGCCCAAGAGGCCACCAAAATGCTCCAAGTGGGCTCCAGAGAGATCCTTGGGAGAGCCCGAACAAGGACAAATCTTCCCAATCCCTAGGGAAAACGTACATTTCAGGAGTTCCCGCGCCTTTCGTCTGCGAAGCGTCCAAGACTGCCAGACAGGCCCTCAAGATCGTCCCAAGACGCCTCAGGAGGCTGCCAGGAGGGCCCCAAGACGGCTCAAGACTGCGCCAGAACGGCTCCTCAGACGCCCATGGCGGCCCCAAGAGGGGGTCAGGACAGGTTGGGAGCGCTCCCGAGGGGCCCCAAGAGGGGGCCAGGAGGGCCCCGACAAAGGCCCCATGACGCATGTACTTGGGTGCCCCTCTCGCAAGTCCAAGAAGCATATCAAGTACATGCGGTCGGGGGCCCCCTCGGGGCCCCCTGGGGGCGCTCTTGCGGCCCTCTTGGGGCCTTCGGGCCCTTCCAAGATCTGCCACAGAAAAGGCCTCTCGTGGCAGAATGCTGGGCCCGCGCCCAGCGGCGTCCTGGGGCCCTCTTCGTGCCCTCTGGCGCGACGGCCCCAAGACGGTCCCGACACTGCCCCAGGGACGCCCGAGCTGTTCAACTTCGATGAGCTGTGGACTTAATCCACGGGTTCACACTAGTCTCTCCTACAGCGCTGGGATCAGCGCGTGCGAGAAGGGCGAACAGTGGCAGCGGGCGCTGGCGCTGCTGAGCGAGATGCGGGATGCGACGCTGGAGCCCAACGCCATGTCTTCTACACTGCAGCGACCCTTGCGTGCGAGGAGGTTTGTCCCGAACGGTTCCCCGGGCCCTCCAGGGCGCCCTGCGAGTCCCCAGGGCGTTTCGAGACGGCTCTGGGAGGCCCCAAGATGGCCCAAGACGGCCCCAAGACGGCTCCAAGACGGCTTAGAGATGCTCAGGAGAGCGCCCCGACCTGTCCAGATTACACAAACGAGCCCCAGGATGGCCCTGGAGGCCTCCAATGCAGGCACGAGGCTCCCGAGACGGCCCAGGAGGACCCCCAGGAGAGCCTCAAGAGGCAAACATCGCCTCATTCCCTTCGGAAAACGTATGTGTTTCCTATGTTCATTCTTTTCGTCGGCACAGTTTCCAAGACGGCTGTGCAAACAGGTCCACGAAATCGCCCCAAGACGCCCCCAGATGCACCGAGAAGGGTCCCCAAACGGCCCGAGACGGCCTCGGGACGGCTCCAGAGGCGCCCGAGACGGCCCAAGAGGCACACAAAACAGCCCCAAGAGCGTGCAATAACGGCCCAAGACAGCTCAAAGACATTCAAGAGGGCGCCCAGACGCACCAATAGAACTCGAAGCGAGCCCCAGGATGGCCCCAGAGGCTTCCAATGCAGGCCAAGAGGCTCCCGAGACGGAACCAACTGGAGAGCAAAAATCGCACCACTCCGTTCGGAAAACGTTTTTTCAGCTACAGCGCTGGGATCAGCGCGTGCGAGAAGGGCGCGCAGTGGCAGCGGACGCTGGCGCTGCTGAGCGAGATGCGGGAGGCGAAGCTGGGGCCCGACGTCATCTCTTCTGTCACCAAAGGCCCTCCGGGCCTTCTGGGGCGCCCTTCGAGTTCCCCCGGCGCTCCGAGACGGCCCCGGGGCTGCCTAAGATGCCCCAAGACGGCTCAGAGACGCTCAAGAGGGCGCCCGGACGCCCCAAGTGGACCCCAAACGAGCCCCAGGATGGCCCCAGAGGCCTCCAAGGCAGACCAATCTTTTTAACATGTTCCTTCTGTCCGTTTGCAGTTTCCAAGACGGCTGTACAGGCCGGCAAGATCGCCCCAAGACGCCCCCAGACGCCCCCAGGAGGGCTCCCAAAAGGCCCAGACAGTCCAGGGGCGGCTCCAGAGGCACCCGAGACTGCCCAAGAGGCACCCAAAACAGCCCCAAGAGCGCCCAATGACAGCCCAAGACGGCCCCAAGACGGCCCCAACATGGCCCGAGAGGCGCCCCAGACGGCCCCAGATCGCCCCAAGACAGCCCAAGAGGCACTCCAGTCGGCCCATGAGGGCCCCGAGAGACCCCCAGGAGGACGAAAAGAGGCCCCCACACGGCCCCCAAGAGGCCTTCGATGCTTCTCTCTTGGGGAGCGTCGACGAGTGACGATCGAAGATCGGCAGGATGAAGGGTCGAGGAAAGCAGGAGGAGGAAGCCCCAAATCGCCCGGCCGCCGACGATGCCCGCAGGGAGTCCCAGAATGGCTCCAGACGGCCCCAGACACCCTCAAGGATAGCCCCAAGACGCCCCAGGAGCTTCCTGACGCCGCCTACAACGGCTCCGACCCGAGCCCATGGTGGCCCACCAAGGCCGCCACAGTGCGCGGCTGACCGCTCGAGGTCGAAATTTGACGCGGGCTCTGGGCCCGAGACCGAGATTTAACGTGAGGGTCCCGCGCCCCCCGAGCTTGAGGTCAAAATTTAACGCGAGGGTGGCGTGTTAAATTTTGTCCGCGGCTCCTGGGTCCATCGCCGAGGCCTCCAGCCTGCCGCGGACAGCTTTGACACACTGCCCAGTCGTTAAATGTTGTCCTTGAGCTCTCGAGCTTCTCAGCGAGAAGTGGGAAGCAAACGTGGCGGACGCGCCGAAGTTGCCATCAGAGGCTCCAAGGAGCGTCCAAGAGGCCCCCTAGAGGCCCCCAACAAGGCCCACGAGGCCCCCTAGAGGACCTCACCAAGGCTCTACAGGCCTCCAAGAGACTCCAATAGTCCTCCGAAGCATGTCCCCAGAGGCCAGAATCCTGCATGTTTCAATGGTTTTTGAAGGAGTTTTGCCTGCTCACCTTCTCGGCTAGCCGACGCTCCAAGACCGCCCTAGGAGCCTCCAAGCGCGTCCCCAGACGGCCCAGGGAGCCCCAAGATGGCCCAAGAGGCGCCCGAGACGGCCCCAGAGGACCCCAAGCCAGGACCAAGAGGGGGCCAAAGCATTGGGAAAAACCCTGACACTCCGAGTCCTGGGCCCCCATACGCCCACACAAGGCCCCACGGCCCCCCAAGAGGCCGCCAAGAGCCTCCAGCAGTAGCTCGACGCATGCCCCCAGAGGCCAAAATCCTTCCCTTCTCCATGGTTTTGTAAGGAAGTTTAGCTTCTCGTCTTCTCGGCTAGCCGACGCTCCACGACGGCTGGAGACACCCGCAAGACCGTCCCAGGATGGCCCAAGAGGCCTCCAAGCGCGTCCCCAGACGGCCCAGGGAGGCCCCCAACAAGGCCCTAGAGGCCTCCAAGAGCCTCCAGCAGTCCTCCGAACCATGCCCCCCGAGGCCACAATCCTTCAGTGTTGCATGGTTTTCGGAGGTGTTTTGCCTTCTCGCCTTCTCGGCTAGCCGAAGCTCCACGACTGCCGAAGAGACCAACAAGACCGCCCCAGGACGGCCCAACAGGCCTCCAAGCGCGTCCCCAGACGGCCCAGGGAGCCCCAAGATGGCCCAAGAGGCGCCCGAGACGCCCCCAGAGGACCCCAAGCCAGGACCAAGAGGGGCCAAAGCACAGGGAAAAACCGTGACACTCCGAGCCCTGGGCCCCCATACGCCCACACAAGGCCCCAAGACCCCCCCAAGGGGCCTCCAAGAGCATCCAACAGTACTCCGAAGCATGCCCATGTCGCCACTGGAAGCAGACGCGCGGCACGCCCTTCAGCGCCTGGCAGCTTTTCACCAGAAGTGGCAGAAAGGAAGGAGGACGAAAGAACAGGAGGAGGAGAGGTCGAAAGAGGTGCGCACCATAGCGCTGGTGATGGGGCGTGCTGGCGTCAAGCTCAAGATGGGCACCAAGGTCGCCTTGGCCGCTGCAGAGGGGCTGCTGCGCGACGCACTCGGCAAGGAGCTGGCGCGGCAGGCGAAAGAGAGGATCAGGTCGTGGAGAGCAAGGATGGCGAAGATGGACAAGAAAGTGTCCCAGTGGACCAAAGGGGAGGCGCCGGTGAGCGCCGACTGTGCGGTCCTGGGCAAAGACGGCTGGCATGAGGGTAAGGCGGCAGTACGGAAGGTCAGGGACTTCTGGAATGACCACTTCAGTGAGGTGAATGAGGGTACCTACCCGGACGAGTACGTCAGGGAGTACCGGGCTGATATAACCGCGATGGACAATGCTGCGCGGGCGCGGCTCGACCAGCACCCGCCCGACATGCGGTCAGCGCTGCAATCGGGCTTGTGGGCGCCGCCGACTGTCCATGATCTGCGCCGCGCCCTGCGGGACATGGGCAAAACTTCGGCGGGGTGCGACCAGTGGTCGGCGAAAGAGCTCGGCTTCCTCCCTGATGAGGCGCTCGAGGAGCTGCTGGCGCTATGCCTCCAGTGTGAACAGGATGCACGCTGGCCCCGGCAGTTGCGGAAGTGGCGGCAATGCAGCATCCCGAAGGAGGCGGGAGGCATGATCTTGGTCAAGATCCGGCCGATCGCAATTGCATCCACCATCATCCGCGCCTTCCACAAGTTTAGAGCAAGTCAGGTCCCCACATACTTGGAGCCCATGCTCCCCAAGAGCCAGGCGGGAGGCATGAAAGGAAGACACCTTGAGAGCCTGCTCGCCCCGATTCTGGAGAGGATTGAGGCGACCACCATGCTGCAGGAGGCGAAAGAACTACAAGAGGACGAGGCAGAGGAACAGGAGCTGGACAACGAGTGTTTCCGGGCAGCTTGGGCGGAATGCCACGTCAGGACATGGGACTACGAGGCGGCCTTCGACAGGGTGCATCCGAGATTTGTGGAGAGACTTTGGAAAGAATTGGGCGTTCCAGCGTGGCTCGTTGAGTCGGTTGTGGGGCTCTGGCAGTGTCAAGAAAGATATGTGGAACTGGGAGGGTTCGTGTGCCCAGACCCTGTGTACACGGTGCACTCGATCCCCCAGGGGACCCACTCAGCATGCTCGCTATGGCCACGGTGCTGTGCGCTCCCACGATCCGTGCTGCCACTGCAGCGTCGGGCTCGGTTCTCTCGGTGTACGCCGACGACAGGGCTGCCGCCGCCAGAACAGCAGAGGGGATCCAGAGGATTGAGAGCGTGTGGGCGCGCCTGGAGGAGCTTACTTCGATGCGGTCGAACACAGACAAGCAGGATGACTTCGTCGTTCGCTCGGCGCGGCCGCGCGGTCAGCAGAGGAAAAAGCAGAGGGCCGAGACGCTGGGGAGGACAGAGGAGAAAGGCAGAGCGCAGGTCAAGCTCCTGGGCGTCGACATCCTGCTCGGCAAGGGCACCGTATTGTCGGGGCGCGAGCAGGGCAAGATCGAGGAGTTCCGGTGGCGTGCTGCGAGAGTGCGCAAACTGGGGCTACCGTGCCAGCAGCGGCAGGTCCTGGTGACTTCGAGCTGCGTGCTGGCGCTGACGTGGTCCTTTGTGGTTCGCTGGGCGCCGAAGGGAAAGCATCGTGAGCTAAGCCAGATTGTCAGGAATGCGATCAAAGCTTCTCAGTGGGGTTCTGCGTCACCCCATCTCTCGGATCTGGCACTTTGTCGTCATCGTTCCAGCCCCCTGCCGATGATGGCGCAACGAGCTTGGAGGATGGTGGAAAAGTACAGGGAGCTCGTCGGCGAGCAGCGCCTCTCGCAGATGTTCCTGGCCAGGCAGGGCCTCAGCCTGCAGTGCGCTGGGGTGACGGGCGCGCGCCTGCATAACATGGAGGCTCTGCAGTGGGCCGCCGTGCAGCACGAGGACGACACCTTGGTCTTCAAGAGCGCTGAATCCAACTTTGGCAGGGAGTTCGGCGTGGCGGCGGACACCGGGACGCGCGAGCACCTCCTGCGGGAGGCGTGGCGGCGCGGGCTCTGGGCCGCCTTCTTGGGGGCCAAGAGGAGAGACAGCAGGATGGCACGTCAAGTAGGGGCGCGGTACTGCCACAGAGCCAACAAGGCTGCGAACGACCTGATAGCAGAGAAAGGCGGCGCGGATTTTGCGTGCATCTTGACTGGAGACTACTGGTCCGACCTCCGCCTGGCGAAGGCCAAGGGGCAACCGGAGCGGCCCTGTTCGCGGTGCAACACGGGCGCGCTTCCGAGTGCTGATCATGATTTCTGGGTCTGCCCGCTCTGGCGCCCATGGCGGGTAGGGCTTGAGGTGCCGCGAAATCCATTCACCCGCCGGACTGGGTGGCCAGTGCGACCCCTACGCACTGAGGAGGAGACGGACGAGTTCAAGCGCAGGATGACCTTCATGGCGTCGGTGCGGGCGGCGGTGTCCAAGGCCCGCCACCAAGATGCCGGTCAGCAGCAGGGGCAGCACCGTGACGCCCTGCGCAGCCTGGGAGGCGACCCTGGGGCCGGCCAGCGGCGCACGCGGCCCAGGCTGAGCGGCGACGCAGATGAGAGGCAGCAGCAGCACGGCAGCACCGGCGGCAGCGGAGAGGCGCAGCAGCCACGGCAGCGGCAGCGCGGCGCACAGCGCCGCCACAGCGGCAGCCCAGGCGGCAGCTGGAAAAGGAGGGTGAGGAGACGGCGGGGGAGGAGCGGCAGCAGCAGCTGCAGGAACAGCGCCACCACCGCGGACGAGCTCCAGCAGAAGCAACAGCGCGGCGCCAGGCGCCGCCCGAGCCCCCGCGGAGACCCCGCGGGCGGCGAGAGGAGGAAGAGGCGACGTCTGAGGGGAGAAGAAGAAGACGAAAGAGCGGAGGAAGAGGTAGAGATAGAGGAGGAAGAAACGTCAGCTGAGGAGGAGGAGGGGTGTGAGGAGGAGAAAGATATGTCAGCGGAGGAAGCAGGGAGGGAGGCGGAGGAAGTCATGTAAAGCGCAGGTGGGGCATGACCTACCATTGTATTCGGCATTCACATGTCGCCTCTCGTCGGCCTGCTGATGAAGGGGGAGGAGATCTTCCTGGTCTTCTATGTGTTTTCTTCTTCTTCTTCTTCTTCTTCTTCTTCTTCTTCTTCTTCTTCTAGAGGCCAAACCCCTTAATTTCTCATTGGTTTTCGAAGGAGTTTTGCCTTCTCGCCTTCTCGGCTAGCCGACGCTCCAAGACGGCCGAAGAGACCAACAAGACCGCCCCAGGACGGCCAAACAGGCCTCCAAGCGCGTCCCCAGACGGCCCAGGGAGCCCCAAGATGGCCCAAGAGGCGCCCAAGACGGCCCCAGGGGACCCCAAGCCAGGCCCACGAGGCGGCCAAAACGCGAGGAAAAACCCTGACACTCCGAGCCCTGGGCCCCCATACGCCCACACAAGGCCCCATGACCCCCCAAGAGGCCTCCAAAAGCTTCCAACAGTACCCCCGAAACATGCAACATGTCCGAAACATGCCCCCAACAGTACTCCGAAACATGCCTTCTCGGCTAGCCGACGCTCCAATACGGCCGAAGAGACCCACAATACCGCCCCAGGACGGCCCACCAGCCCTCCAAGCGCGCCCCCAAACCCAGGGAGCTCCAAGATGGCCCAAGAAGCGCCCAAGCGGGCCCCAGAGGACCCCAAGCCAGGCCGGAAAAACCCTGACACTCCGAGCCTTGGGCCCCCATACGCCCACACAAGGCCCCAAGACCCCCCAAGAGGCCGCCAAGAGCATCCAACAGTCCTCCGAAGCATGCCCCCAGAAGCCACAATCCTTCAGTTTTGCATGGTTTTTGGATGTGTTTTGCCTTCTCGTCTTCTCGGCTAGCCAGGCCCACGAGGGGGCCAAAGCACGGGGAAAAACCCTGACACTCCGAGCCCTGGGCCCCCATACGCCCACACAAGGCCCCATGACCCCTCCAAGAGGCCTCCAAGAGCATCCAACAGTACTCCGAAGCATGCCCCCAGAGGCCAAACTCCTTAATGTTTCACTGGTTTTCGAAGGAGTTGTGCCTTCTCGCCTTCTCGGCTAGCCGACGCTCCAAGACGGCCGAATACACCGACAAAACCGCCCTTGCCTTCTCGCCTTCTCGGCTAGCCGACGCTCCAAGACGGTCGAAGACACCCACAAGACCGCCCCAGGACGGCCCAAGAGGCCTCCAAGCGTGTCCCCAGACGGCCCAGGGAGCCCCAAGATGGCCCAAGAGGCGCCCAAGCCGGCCCCAGAGGACCCCAAGCCAGGACCCCCAGGAGGGACCCAAGAGGCAAACATTGCCCCATTCGCTTCGGAAAACGTGCGTTTTTGACATGCTCGCTCTTTTCGTCTTCACCGCGTCCAAGACGGCTATATTGGTCTTCCCGATCGCCCCAAGACGCTCCCAGAGCACCCCAGGAGGGCCCCCAAACGGATATACAGGCCCTCCACCTCGCCCCAAGACGCGCCCAGAGGCCCCCAAAGGGCCCCACACGGCCCCGACGGCCCAGGACGCACCCAAGACAGCCCCAAGAGCAGCCAAGAATGGCCAACGGGACGGCTTCGAGAGGCTCCAGGGGGCGCCAAGACGGCCTCAGAGCAGCTTTGGGAGCCCCAAGGCAGCCCCAAAGGCCCCCAAGGCAGGCCAGAAGGCTCCCAAGACGGCCCAGGAGGGCCTCCAGGAGAGCCCCAAGAGGCCCACATCCCCCCATTCCCGACGGGAAACGCACATTTTCGCTATGTTCAGTTTTTTCGTCCTCGCAGCGTCCAAGACGGCTATAGAGGCCCTCCACCTCGCCCCAAGACGCGCCCAGAGGCCCCCAAAGGGCCCCACACGGCCCCCGGACGGCTCCAGAGGCGCCCGAGACGGCCCAGGACGCACCCAAGACAGCCCCAAGAGCAGCCAAGAATGGCCAACGGGACAGCTCCGAGAGGCTCCAGGGGGCGCAAAGACGGCCTCAGAGCACCCTTGGGAGCCCCACGACACCCCCCAGAGGGAGCGTCGAACTTCCAGCATCATTCTGGAGGCTTCTTGGACCCTCTGGGAGCCATCTCTGCGCTATTTGGGGACGTCTTGGGGAGGTGCGCTCGAAAAGTCGATTCGTGTCCTCGCACAGGGGCCCTTCGTAGGGACTTCCGTCTCACCGCCCTCTTGCGGGCCTCCTAGGCCGTGCCCACTGGCCCGATTGTCACCACACTGCCAGATGAAATTATCATTCGGCCCCGGCGAAGAGCAGATAAACTTCTCACGGCAACCTTCCCCGCAGAAGCTATGATGAACACAGACTGCGGCGTCAGAAACAGCTTCTGTCCACACCATGTCATGCCTACATGGGTGTGCTTCCACTGACACCGCCTCCACCACCGCGTTCCTGCCTTCAGGCCTGCTTGCCTGCATCCCTCGCCCACCTTCCCCTCCAGCGGCCACCTCTTCCATCCACGCCGTCCCCTCCAACCTCCCCTCACCCGCGAGGCTCCAGAGACGCTCCACTTCCACGTCCACGCCAGGGCGGGCAAATTCCGCGGCCGGAGGCCGCGGGTCAGCCCTAGTCTATATTCTAATGCCGGGGGCCGTGCGTGCCAGAAGGGTGCAGGCCCCATGGCCGCAAAACCGCTCCGGGCCCCTGGGCTGGCCCCGGAGCCGCCCCTGGCCGCACATGGAGGCTCCAAGTCACGCCATGAGGGCCCCAAGAGGCCCCCAAGACGGCCCCAGAGGGCTTCGGGACTCCCCAAGATGGGCCCCAGACGCAGAAGATTGGCCCAAGACATCCCGAGAGGCGGCCAATCTGCCCCACGAGGCCTCCCAAGAGGCTTCCCAGCAGGGCCCCGCGCGGGAGAAATCGTCGATGTTCATTGTGTTTCTCGATGTTTTTCGCCTTCTCCCCTTTTCGCCGTCCCTGCGCTCCACGACGGCCCAAGAGGCCCCCAACGCCGCTAAGAGGCCCCCAAGAGGGCCTCAAGCCGGGCCTAGAGGGCTCCCAGACGGTCCCCAGACGCCCCCAGACGGCCCAAGGACGGCCCAGGAGGCGCCCAAGACGGCCCAAGCGGCACCCAAGACGGCTCCAAGAGCGGCCCCAGACGGCCCACGACGGCGCAAGAGGCGCCCACGCGGGCCTCCGACGGTCCAAAGACGGCCCTAGAGGCACCCCTGACGGCCCAAGAGAAGCGAGCCCCCGGGAGGCCCAAATGAAGTCCCCAAAGGCTCCTAAGCGGCTCCCATAGACCCTAAGTGGCTGCAGAATTGCTTCCAGGACGGGGGGGAGCGGACGAGAGGCGACAGGCACCTCGCAGGCACAACAGCTCCGTTTTCACAGGGCCTCGGACATCTCTTTGTTGGGGAGCGTCGTCTTGGGATCGACGATTCACGACCGAGGGGATCCAGGATCGAGATGAGGAGGAGGAGGAGGAGGAAGAGGAGGAAAAGGAGTAAAAGGAGGAGGAGGAGGAGGACGACGATCCAGCAGCAGCAAGCAGCAGCAGCTGCGAGCAGCAGCAGCAGCAGCAGCTGCAGCTGGGCGCCGTGGTCAAGGTCGCGAACTGCGTGAACGCGCGACTCACCGCACGCAGGCCCGCCCGCGGAGCGTTTTCTTTTCTCCACAGACGCTGCCGCCCTTCGCCAGACAGTCACGTTGTCGACATTGCCCCTGCGTTCTTGTCTGATCGAGCCTGCGGCTTCGCCTTCGCCCGCCGTCATGGCTGAGCATGGTCATTCAAGAGTCTCCCACCCGCTCGCTCCATCTGCACCTCTGGCATCTTTCGGTCCAGGCTCCAGGGGCTTCAAAGGGCGGGCAGAAAAAAAGGCCACCGGAGGCCCTTTCGGTGACCTTTTTCCCGGGGCCGTTTCTACGAGAATCTTGAGGCATCTTCAAACCGCTGGGGCTGTCTCGGATGCGTCCTCGGTTGTCTTGAGAAAGGGCCCCGCGACGAACTCCGAATCACACGACGACTCATACGATGATGACCACGACGACTCTTGGCCACTTTCGCCCTTCGCCAGACAGTCACACTGCCGACGACGACGACGACGACGACGACGACGACGACGACGACGACGACGACGTCGACGACGACGACGACGACGACGACGACACGACGACGCCGACGTCGACGACGGCGGCGACGACGACGACGCCGACGTCGACGAAGCGACCACGAGGGCAGCCGCATCTCCTTTCCCGTCCTCTCGGGCCCCCCCGCCAGGCGCACTTCGGCTTATGCGTCGACCCCCGCGTGCACGTTCTCTACAAGTTCGTGGAAGCTCGTCCGGTCGGCCCTAGTCAGCTACAGCGCTGGGATCAGCGCGTGCGAAAAGGGCGAGCAGTGGCAGCGGGCGCTGGCGCTGCTGAGCGAGATGCGGGAGGCGAAGCTGGAGCCCGACGTCATCTGTACTACAATTCTGGCCGAAGCGCGCGCGAGGAGGGCTGTCAGTCGAAAGTCCGCCCTGGGATGTCCCGAGAGCCCGCCGGGCGGGCGGAAAACACAGCCCGGAACGTAAAAGAGACGCACCAAGGCGCCCCCAGGACGCCCCCCGACGGTTCTGGAAGGCCCTTGGGTCTCTCGCCGACGGCCCCCGGGCCCCCAGCGCGGCCCCCATGCCCCCAGCGCGACCCAAGACGGCCTCACAAAGAGCCTCAAGGACGCTCCCCGACGGCCCAAAAGGCCCCTGGGCCGCTCGCCGACAAGTCCACGGCCCCCAGATCGCCCCAAGACGATTTCCCACAAGCCCTAAACCAAACCCCATACCCCACACCGAGCCCCGACAAGACGGGCTCCCAGAGAGCCACGACCCCCAAGACGGCCCCCCGCAAACCCCAAACCAAGCCCCATGCCACACTCCAAGCCCCCTCCAGAAGGCCCCTGGGCCGCTCGCCGACGGCTCCCCCAGAAGGCCCCTGGGCGCTCGCCGACGGCTCCACGACACCCGCATCGCCCCCTGACGGCTTCCCGCAGGCCCCAAACCGAGCCCCATACCCCGCACCGGGCCCTCTCGCCCCCCGGCGGCATCTCAGATGGCCTCCAGGTACGCTCGCCGACAGCTCCAGACACCGGAAGTTGCTCAGCCCCACCCAAGGCCCTGAACCACTCTGAATTTCCCCAGACCCTCTCGGGAGCTTCCTGTCGACCCCCGACGCTGCCGCGGCATGCTCTCGCTGTCTCAGATACCGTTGTTACCCAGGCCTCGCAGTACTGGTGACCAAGGGGGGGCCCTTCCCATGCGCTCGCAAGCTCCGGCCCTAAGCCCCATACCCCACCCCGAGCCCTAGACACGCTGACCTACTCCATATATTCTCAGCCGTTTCGTGTCGCTCCACATCCGCACCACGCTCTAGACCCTGGCGCCCAGATCACTCCGACTACTTTTAACCTGCCGCACACACCACCCCGAGCCCTAGACCATTTTGAGCTGCCTCAAACCCTCTCATGCGCCTCCTGTCGTACCCCAGGCGCACCGCGCCCCAGACCCCCACCCCGGACCCTGGACAACTCTTGAGGTCCCCCTCACCTTCTCGAGAGCCTCACATTCGTGTTCCGGACCTCTGAGCCTTCAGAAGTCAGAAGACCCACGGCTTCGCGAAGCTGCTCAGGTCCAACTATCCAACGAGCCGTTCTGCTACGGTTTCGTCGCCGCGCCTGCCTTGGATGCATTCCGGCGGGCCGCCAAGCGAGTCTCCGGGGCGCCCAGTCTAGAGTCGAGAGAGAGCCCTCAGGCAAAACAAGCCCTAGACCCCACTCAAGAACCTTCGCGCATCGTGGACCCCCCTCCAGCACTGGAGCAGGAAGCCCTTAGACCATGACCCAGGAACCCCAGCAGGGTTGACAAGGAAGACCTCCCGCTGGCCCCGCAAGCCCCGCACCAAGCCCCAGACTCCACACCAGGCCCTAGACGCTGTGGGGCCTCCGCTCCGTCTGTTAGGGGCGACGCGGGGGATCTGTAGCTGCTTCGGTCGCTCCCCTTCTACAGCCGATTAGGGGTGAAAGGGGGGGACCTGCAGACACTGTGGGGACCAGCGTCTCCCTCAGCCCCTACGGCCGATCGGGGGTGATGGGGGTGACCTTCCTCGTAGAGCCTTCGGTGACCCCTAAGACTGTCCCGGAGCAAACCCGCAGAAGTCGGCGATACATACGCGTTCGTGGATTGTCCACGGCTTCGCACTAGTCATCAGCTACAGCGCTGGGATCAGCGCGTGCGAGAAAGGCGAGGAGTGGCAGTTGGCGCTGGCGCTGCTGAGCGAGATGCGGGAGGCGAAGCTGGAGCCTGACGTCATCTGTACTACAATGCTGGGCGAAGCGCGTGCGAAAGTGGCCAAGCGTGCGTGGCCCCCCACCGCGCTCAGGGACCCCGGCCGCGCCTCCGGCGGCCAGGGGATGCTCCTGAGCGCTCCAATGAGCCCCAAGACGGCACAAGAAAACTGCAACACGGCCTAAGCGCAACCTTGGGCGGCCCGAGCTTGCATTCCCGGCGGCCCCAGCAGCGCCCAGGTCGCTCTCGAAGGCTCCGAGAGGGCCCCCGGACAGGCTTCGACGAGAGTGAACGAAAGATTTCCGGTAGTTTTTTAAATCATGTCCGTGTTCTCCCTTTTCTTGCTTCCCGCACGCCCAAGATGTCCCAGGAAGCCCCCGATCGCTCCCCAAGACGGCCCAGGAGGCCCCGCCAAGAGCCCCGAGACGGCCCAAGAGGGCCCCGAGATTGCCCCAGAGAAGCCCACGATACCCTCATAGAGCCTCCGGTGGCCCCCAAGACAGCCCCAAAAGGGCGCCAGGAACTGCCAACAGGCCCCAAAACAAGCTCCAAGACGGCCCGAAACCCCGACCATGACCCCAGGACGGCCCGCGGGGCCCCCGAGACGGCCCGAGAGACCCTCAAAATGGCCCAAGACGGCCCCACGAGGCCCCAGAGAGACCCCCAGAAGGGCTCCAAGAGGGGCCGCAGGGAGTCCGCGGGGCCCCCGAGACGGTCCAAGAGAGCCCTAAATGGCCCCACGAAGCTCCAGAGAGACCCCCAGGAGAGCTCCAAGAGGGGCCGCAGGGAGTCCATACCGCAGCCTTCCCGCAGCCCTCAATGGGCCACGAACTCACCAATGACCACTCCGAGATGCCCCAGAGTCTTCCAAGAGACTCTGATAGTTGCCCAGGAACTTCCCAGGAAAGCGCCTCTATCCACAGCACCCTTTCGCCGATTCTCGAACCCCAGACGCCCCCAGGAAAATCCCAGACTCCAGAGTACCCCCCAGACTACTCCGAGATGCCCCAGGGCCTCCCAAGAAACTCCGCCGGTCCCCACAGTGCTCCCAAGAGAGCCCTGGTACCTCTCCCCGTGTGTGGTCGGTAGCCTCCAAGAACGCCCCTGACCCCTAACCAAGGCCCGACAACGGTGTGGCTCCCCGATTGCCTCCAAGAACAACGCCCCAACAAGATCCCTACGAGTTCCCAAAACACGCCCGCCCATCCCAGGACGCCAGACGCGGATTGGCGCGAAAAGAAGCTTCACGACGCCCACCGGATCTGTTATTATCGATGCAAATGTTTGCCGCGCGGTGTCCTCGTCAGGTTTGATGGCCTCGAGAAGGACGTTGGGTTCGGAAAAGGGGTTGTGCAGATCGCGCCGCACAGGGCGTCCTGAGCAATCCCAAGACAGCCCAACGATGCCCCCACACACCCCACATACACGATACGACCCCCAGTACAGCCCCAGAGGCTCCCAGCACGGCCCCCGACGCGCGCAAGACGGCCCCAGCGCTGCCCCAGGCCACAGCTCCCAAGAGAGCTTCCAGCCCCAGCACATCTCCCCGTGTGTGGCTCCCCGGTAGCCTCCAAGAAAGCCCCTGACCCTAAACCAAGGCCCGACAACCGTGTGGCTCCCCAGTTGCTTCCAAGAACCCCAGGCACCCCCAAAAGGCTGCCCCATGCGGCCCACACGCCCACACCCTACGCACAGCCCCCGACGCGCACAAGAACGCCCCAGCGCTGCCCAAGGCGGCCGATTGGGGGTGACAGGGGGGCACCTTGAAGGTCCCCCCTGTAAGACAGGGGGGACGATGGCCCCCAAGACAGTCCCGAAGCAAACCCGCAGGCGTCGGCGACACATGCGCGCTCGGGACTGACACCTTCACCTGCTAGCCCTGGACTGTCCACGGGTTCACACTATGGCCGTGGACTGTCTATGGCGAACGGAAGCGCGCGCGAAAAAGGCGTGCCATTTCTGCTCCCTCGAGGGCCATTTTGGCAATTTTTCGACACCCCTCACGCAGATCCTGGCCCCCGAGCGTCACAAATCGAGCCCTCCCCCCAAAGACGCGTCGCAGTGGCCATCAGAGGCTCCAAGGAGCGTCTACGAGGCCCCCTAGAGGCCCCCAACAAGGCCCACGAGGCCCCCTAGAGGACCCTAACAAGGCTCTAGAGGCCTCCAAGAGCCTCCAACAGTTCTCCGAAGCATGTCCCCAGATGCCAAAATGCTGCATTTGTCCATGGTTTTTGAAGGAGTTTTGCCTGCTCACCTTCTCGGCTAGCCGACGCTCCAAGCCGGCCGAAGAGACCCACATGACCGCCCCAGGACGGCCCAAGAGGCCTCCAAGCGCGTCCCCAGACGGCCCAGAGAGCCCCAAGATGGCCCAAGAGGCGCCCGAGACGGCCCCGCAGGACCCCAAGCCAGCCCCAGCCCCCATCGTCCAATTCCCTTCGGGGAAATGCACATTTTCGCTATGTTTAGTTTTTTCCTCCTCGCAGCGTCCAAGACGGCTACAGAGGCCCTCCACCTCGCCCCAAGACGCGCCGAGAGGCGCCCAAAGGGCCCCACACGGCCCCGGGACGGCTCCAGAGGCGCCCGAGACGGCCCAGGACGCACCCAAGACAGCCCCAAGAGCAGCCAAGAATGGCCAACTGGACGGCTCCGAGAGGCTCCAGGGGGCGCCAAGACGGCCTCAGAGCACCCTTGGGAGCCCTACGACAGTCCCAGAGGCCCCCAACGCAGGCCAGGAGGCTCCCAAGACGGCCCAGGAGGGCCTCCAGGAGAGCCCCAAGAGGCCCAAACCGTCCCATTCCCAGCGGGAAACGCACATTTTCAATCTACCTTGCTTTCTCGTCCTCGCAGCGTCCAGACGGCTATACAGGCCCCCCAGCTCGCCCCAAGACGCGCCCAGAGGCCCCCACGAGGGCGCCCAAAGGGCCAGACACTGCCCCGGGACGGCTCCAGAGGCCCCCGAGACGGCCCAAGACGCACCCAAGACAGCCCCAAGAACAGTTACTAATGGCCCAAGACGGCTCCACCGCCCCGTCTCCAAGATGGCCGTAGAGGCCCCCGCCGCCCCGTCTCCAAGCCTTTCCGTTCGGACAGTCTCCAAGACGGTCTTTGGGCCGTCCGGGACGGCTCCAGAGGCGCCCGAGACGGCTCAAGAAACACCAAAGACAGCCCCAGTAGCGCCCAATATTGGCTCAAGATGGCCCCAAGACTGTCCCAAGATGGTCCGAGAGGCGCCCAGGACGGCCCCACATGGCCCAAGATGCACTCAAGACTGCCGAAGAGGTCTCCAAGAGACCCACCCCCAGGAAGACGAAAAGAGGCTCCCAAGCGGCCCCCGAGAGGCTTTGGATGCGTCTCTCTTGGGGAGGAATGAACTTCCAGCATCGTTTTGAAGGCTTCTTGGACCCTCTGGCAGCCATCTCTGCGCTATTTGGGGACGTCTTGGGGAGGTGCGCTCGAAAAGCCGATTCGTGTCCTCGCACTGGGGCCCTTTTTAGGAAGTTCCGTCTCGCCGCCCTCTTGCGGGCCTCTGAGGCCACGCCCACTGGCCTCATTGTCGCCCCACTGCCAGATGAAATTATCATTCGGCCCCGTCGGAGAGCAGATAAGCTTCTCACGGCTACCTTCCCCGCAGAAGCTATGATGAACACAGACTGCGGCGTCAGAAACAGCTTCTGTCCACACCATGTCATGTCTACATGGGTGTGCTTCCACTGACACCGCCTCCACCACCGCGTTCCTGCCTTCAGGCCTGCTTGCCTGCATCCCTCGCCCACCTCCCTCTCCAGCGGCCACCTCCTCCATCCACGCCGTCCCCTCCAACCTCCCCTTACCCGCGAGGCCCCAGAGACGCTCCACTTCCACGTCCACGCCAGGGCGGGCAAATTCCGCGGCCGGAGGCCGCGGGTCAGCCCTAGTCAGCTACAGTGCTGGGATCAGCGCGTGCGAGAAGGGCGAGCACTGGCAGCGGGCGCTGGCGCTACTGTGCGAGATGTGGGAAGTGAAGGTAGAGCCCAACGACATCAGCTACAGCGCTGGGATCAGCGCGTGCGAGAAGGGCGAGCAGTGGCAGTGGGCGCTCTTGCTACTGAGCGAGATGTGGAAAGTTCAGCTGGAGCCCAACGTCATCTGTACTACAATTCCGGGCGAAGCGCCTGCGAAAAGGTCAAGCAGTAGCAGCGCCCCGGGCCGCCCAGAGAGCTCGCGGGCCGCCTGGATAGCCTCCGGGCCGCTGCCCGACGGGCCCAGGAGGCCCCCGGACCGCTCGCGGCCTGATCCAGGATTGCCAGATCGCTCCAAGACGGCCTCAGGAGGTCCCGAAGACAGCCCAAGACGGTCCAAGAGTGTATCCGAGACGCTGAAGATGGCTTCAAGACGCCTTCAAGACGGCCCGAGACGCCTCCACGAGGCCCCCAGAGCGCTCGAAGTGCGCCTCCAAGTGGGGCCGCAGAAGCCAAAATCGTTGATTCTCTTGTTTTTTAACATGTTTTTGGCCTTCTCGCTTTTTCGGCTTTCCGACGTTCCAAGACCGCCCAAGAGGCCCCCACGACCGTTCCAAGACGGCCCAAGAGGCCTTCAAGACGGCCCCAAGACGGCCCAAGAGGGCCCCAAGACGGCCCAAGAGTCGCCGAAGAAGGCCCAAGAGGGCCCCAAGAAGGCCCCAAGAGAGGCCCAAGACAGGGACCCGGAACCGAAAAATCGAGGCCTCCCAAGAGGCCCCGGGGAAGCCCCAAGACGCCCCAGAGAAACGCCGGGACAAGACATCCCCAGGAGGCCCCAGGACGCCCCAAAGAGGCTCCAAGAGACCCCCAAGATGGCCCCAATACGCTCCAAGAAGAGCCCCAGATGCTGCCCAAGAGGGCCGAAAACGACCTCCGAGACGGCCCGAGACCCCAAGATGGCCCCAAGACCTCCCTGCGCGGCCCCCAACTGAGGCCCGCAAACGTGTTCCCCTCATTCTGACCATGCCTGAAAAACCATGTGCTTTGCTAATCGCCCCGAGGCCCTGCGCGATTAGCAAAAACCCATTCCTTGTTACGCTTCCAGGTCAGGGCCCCTGGAGCTCCCCCGACTGATTTCCGGGGTGGCCCCCAGACGTGGCCCCGTAAACGTCGGCCCCACACGTGGCCCCCAAACGGGACCCCCAAAGGCGGCCCCCACATAATAAAGCCTCCGAAGGTCGCCCCTCCCGCCCCAGTAAGCGTGGCCCCCGAACGTCGCCCCCACGAGTAGCCCCCAGGCGCCCCCAAACCTGGCCCCCACACATAGCCCCCAACCATTGCCCTCAAACGTGACCGTCACATGTGCCTCCGAAGGTCGCCCCTGCAGCCTGCCCCTGGGACGCCAGAGCTGTTCAACTTCGACGTGACGAGCTGGTTACCTACGGTGTGCGAGTCCCAGGCTCAGCACGCCGTGGATTTAATCCACGGGTTCACACTAGTCTGTGCTACAATTCCGGGCGAAGCGCTTGCGAAAAGGTCAAGCAGTAGCAGCGCCCCGGGCCGCCCAGAGAGCTCGCGGGCCGCCCGGAGAGCCTCCGGGCCGCTGCCCGACGGGCCCGGGAGGCCCCCGGACCGCTCGCGGACTGATCCATAGGATTCCCAGATCGCCCCAAGACGGCCTCACAGACACCCACAAGGGCCGAAGCCGACCCGACCGAAGCCCTCAGAGACGGCCCCCGAGGACCGCCCGGACGGCGCCAAGGGGCAAAACTTATCCGTTTTCCAAAGGTTTCGAGGGTGTTCTTGATCCCGCCACTTCGGGACCACAACGGCCCAAGATGGCCCCAGGGGGCTTCCCATATCGCCCCTGCGCGGTCCAAGAGGGCCCCAGGAGGGCCCCCAGACGGCCCGAAGGCCCGTAGACGGCCCAAGAGGGCCCTAAGACGGCCCAAGAGAGTTTCAAGTGACTCCCAAGTCAGCCCCAACCAGGCCCCAGACCCCGCCCGACCGGGCCCAAAGCGACCTCCGAAACGGCCCGAAACCCCAAGATGGCCCCAAGACGCCCCCAGAAGGGCCCAAGGTGCCGCCCAAGAGGGCCCAAAGCGACCTCCGAGACGGCCCGAGACCCCCAAGATGGCCCCGAGACCTCCCTGCGCGGCCCCCAACCGAGGCCCGCAAACGTGCCCCCCTCACTCTGAGTTTTTGCTAATCGCGCTTAGGCCCTGCGCGATTAGCAAAAACCCATTTCCTTTTCACGCTTCCAGGTCAGTACCCCCGGAGCTCCCCGACTGCTTTCCGGGATGGCCCCCAGACGTGGCCTGTAAACGTCGGCCCCACGTGGCCCCCAAACGGGACCCCCGAAGGCGGCCCCCACATAATAAAGCCTCCGAAGGTCGCCCCTCCCGCCCCAGTAAGCGTGGCCCCCGAACGTCGCCCCCACGAGTAGCCCCCAGGCGCCCCCAAACCTGGCCCCCACACATAGCCCCCAACCATTGCCCTCAAACGTGACCGTCACATGTGCCTCCGAAGGTCGCCTCTACCGCCCAAGGGACGCCAGAGCTGTTCAACGTCGACGAGCTGGTTACCTACGGTGTGCGAGTCCCAGGCTCAGCACGCCGTGGATTTAATCCACGGGTTCACACTAGTCAGCTACAGCGCTGGGATCAGCGCGTGCAAGAAGGGCAAGCAGTGGCAGCTGGCGCTGGCGCTGCAGAGCGAGATGCGGGAGGCGAAGCTGGAGCCCGACGTCATCTGTACTGCAATTCTACCGTTGCGAATGTGAGACGCTCCAGCAGTGCGCCAGCTGCCTCCGACCGCCCGAAGCGTTCCGCCGCTCTCCGAGGCTTCCGAGAGCCCCCAGGTGGCTCCAACACAGCCTCAGGCAGTCCGAGTGTTGTTCCGAGACGCTCCGGATGGCGCGAGGACGTCCCAAGAGAGCCCGAACGGAGCTCCATGACAGCCCAGGACGGTCCGACGACGGGCCAGGTGCCTTCGTAGACGGGCCAGCCAGACCCCGACGATCGCCCCCCAAGCCAACATGGATGGCCCAAGAGGGCCCAGGAGGAGCACCACGAGGCAGAAGAACAAACCCGAACCTTGCATGTTCCAATGCTTGCTACGTTCCACCAATGACGAGCTCAGAACGGCTCCACACGGCTCCAGGTCCTGCTAAGATCGCACCGAGATGGCCCAACAGGCCCTCACGAGCTTACCAAGACGGCCAACGAGGGCCCGAAGACGGCCCAGAACAGGCCCTGGAGAGCATAACATAGCTTCAGGTTGCCCCCCAAGACGCCCCAGGAGCTGCCCAGGCGGGCCCAAACAAGACTACCAGACCGCCCCAGACCCCCATCGTGGCCCAAAGATGGCCCAAGGGGCCCAGGTGCGGCCCAACAGGGCACACGAGGACTCCGAAGGCGACCCACGAGGCCAGAAAAAAAATACGCTACCGAGGAACCCCACATACTTACATTATGGCTGGAGTGATGATTGCTGAAGTGAAGCATGTGAGAATGATGTTGGTGGCCATTCCCTGCGCACCCCCTATGGTGTCGAGAAAGTGCCACGCCTGTTGCGCCCTGGACGACCGGCTCGGATAGCGGCCGCGCTCAGGGACCACCCCCTGCGCACCCCTCTGGTGTCGGGAAACAGCCACGCCGGTTTTGCCTTGCGCCATGACCCTCATCGACGCCGCGCTCGGGGACCACTCCCTGCGCACCCCTTCTGTCGTCGAGAAAGTGCCACGCTTGCTATGCCCTGCGCCATGGCCCGCATAGACGCCGCGCTCGGGGACCACCCTTTGCGCACCCCCTATGGTGCCGAAAAAGTGCCACGCCTGCTATGCCCTGCGCCATGGCCCCCATAGACGCCGCGCTCGGGGACCACCCCCTGCGCACCCCCGTATGGTGTCGAGAAAGTGCCACGCCTCCTATGCCCTGCGCCATGGCCCGCATAGACGCCGCGCTCGGGGGCCACCCCCTGCGCACCCCCTATGGCACCGAGAAAATTCTACGCCTGCTATGCCCTGCGCCATGGCCCGCATAGACGCCGCGCTCGGGGACCACCCCCTGCGCACCCCCTATGGCGTCGAGAGAGTGTCGCGCCTGCTATGCCCTGCGCCATGGCCCGCATAGACGCCGCGCTCGAGGACCACCCCCTGCGCACCCCCTATGGTGCCGAAAAAGTGCCACGCCTGCTATGCCCTGCGCCGTGGCCCCCATAGACGCCGCGCTCGGGGACCACCCCCTGCGCACCTCCTATGGTGTCGAGAAAGTGCCACGCCTGCTATCGGCAACACCCCAACATACTTATACTATATGTGCGTCGCCCCCCCAGGGGCGACGCGCGCACCGAGAAATCTTATAGTATATGCGTCGTGGCGGGCGCTTTCTGGCCACACCGCTCGGGAAACGATATACTACAAGATGGGTATACTATATGTTCGGGTCGGACGCGCGCCTCCAAGGAGGACATATAGTACTAGTATGTCCATGTGCGTCCCATGCTATGCCCTGCGCCATGGCCCGCAGAGACGCCGCGCTCGGGGACCACCCCCTGCGCACCCCCGTATGGCGCCGAGAAAATTCCACGCCTGCTATGCCCTGCGCCATGGCCCGCATAGACGCCGCGCTCGGGGACCACCCTTTGCGCACCCCTATGGTGTCGAGAGAGTGTCGCGCCTGCTATTCCCTGCGCCATGGCCCGCATAGACGCCGCGTTCGGGGACCACCCCTTGCGCACCCCCTATGGTGTCGAGAAAGTGCCACGCCGGCTATGCCCTGCGCCATGGCCCGCATAGACGCCGCGCTCGGGGACCACCCCCTGCGCCCCCCCTATGGTGTCGAGAAAGTGCCACGCCTGCTATACCCTGCGCCATGGCCCGCATAGACGCCGCACGCCTGCTATGCCCTGCGCCATGGCCCGCATAGACGCCGCGCTCGGGGACCACCCCCTGCGCACCCCCGTATGGTGTCGAGAAAGTGCCACGCCTGCTATGCCCGGCGCCATGGCCCGCATAGACGCCGCGCTCGGGGACCACCCCCTGCGCACCCCCTATGGAGCCGAGAAAATTCCACTCCTGCTATGCCCTGCGCCATGGCCCGCATAGACGCCGCGCTCGGGGACCAGCGAAATATCCTCAGCCCCTGCGGGTCGTGCTGTGCTATGCTTTGCTGTGTTGTGTTGTGTTGTGTTGTGTTGTGCTGTGCTGTGCTGTGCTGTGCTGTGCTGTGCTGTGCTGTGCTGTGCTGTGCTGTGCTGTGCTGTGTGTGTGTGTGCTGTGTGCTGGGCTGTACTGTGCTGTGCTCTGCTGCGCTGTGGTGCGCTGTGCTGTGTGACGCGGGAGATGGTGTGACCGAGGAACGCGGATGACGCGGGTGAAAAGAAAACCAAAACCCCGCAAAACATGTGGGGAATCAAGGAACAACCTTGTATGTTTCCAATGCTTCCCACGCTCCCCATGACGGGCCCAGATCGGCCCCACGCAGCTTTTAGGTATTTTCGCGATCGCTTCACGATGGCCCAAAAGGCTCCGACGAACGCAACAAGACGGCCCAAGAGGGCTCCAAGCTGGCCCAAGACAGGCCCCCGACGGCCTACTGGAGTTTCAGGTGGCACCCCAAGACGCACCAGGAGCTGCCCGAGACGGCTCGCACTGGGCTCCCAGACGGCCCCAGACCCCCACTCCAGCCCCAAGATTGCCCAAGAGGCCCCCAGGATGACCTCAGGGGGCCCACCAGGACCCCGATGACGGTCCCACGAGGCAAGAGTTCCGGCAAAAAAATTGGATGCTTCCGGTGTTCCCGCGCAGTCTCCCACCGACAGGCCCACAACAGCCCCACGCGGCGTCAGGCACTTCTACGATCGCCCGAACTTGGCCCGAGAGGCCCCGACTGGCGCGCCAAGACGGCCCAAAAGGGCTCCGCCCCAATGCCGGCCCCAGACGGCTTGTTAGAGCTCCAGGGTGCCCCCCGAGACACCCCAGGAGCTGTTCAAGAGGGCCCCAGCCGAGCTCCAACACGGCCCCAGACCCCCACCAGGGCCCCACGCCGCCGTGGAGGCCCCCGGCCAGGACTCCGCGAGGTGTGGAAGACAAGAGATGGCTACCAAAACGGCCCGAGACGGCCCAGGGACGGCTCCAGAGGCGCCCGAGACGGCTCAAAAGGCACCCAAGACAGCCCTAAGAGCGACCAATATCGACCCAAAGACGGCTCAGAGGCGCTCAAGAGGGCGCCTGGACGCCCCAAGGAGGACCCCAAGCGAGCTCTAGGACGGCCCCAGAGGCCTCCAAGGCAGGCCAGGAGGCGCCCGAGACGGTCCAGGACCCCCAGCAGAGCCCCAAGAGGATTTCATTGCCCCATTCTTGTCGGAAAACGTATTTGTATCCTATGTCTGTCTATTCGTCTGCGCAGTCTCGAAGACGGCTGTACAGGCCCCCGAGATCGCCTCCCGACGCCCCCAGGAGGGCACCAGAACGGCCCGAGGCGGCCCCAGGACGGCTTCAAAGACGCCCCAGACAGCCCAACAGGCACCCAAGACAGCCCTTGGAGCGCCGAATATCGTCCCAAAGACGGCTCAGAGACGCTCAAGAGGGCGCCCGGACGCCCCAAGAGGACCCCAAGCGAGCCCCCAGGATGGCTCCAGAGGCTTGCCTCCAAGGCAGGCCAGGAGGCGCCCGAGACGGTCCAGGAGGACCCCCAGCAGAGCCCCAAGAGTCAAAAATCGTCCCGCCCCTGTCGGGAAACGTATGTTTATCCAATGTCTGTTTTTTTCGTCTGCACAGTCTCCAATACGGCTGTACAGGCCCCCAAGATCCCCCCCGGACGCTCCCAGGAGGGCACCAGAACGGCCCGAGGCGGCCCCAGGACGGCTCCAAAGGCGCCCCAGACAGCCCAAGAGGCATCCAAGACAACCCCTAGAGTGCCCAACATCGGCCCAAGATGGCCCCATAACGGCTCAAAGACAGCCCGAGATGCGCCCAAGACGGCCCACATCGCTTCAAGACGGCCCCAGATGCACTCACGACGGCCCAAGAGGGCCCCGAGATACCCCCAGGAGGACGAAAAGAGGCCCCCAAACGGCCCCCAAGAGGCATTGGATGTTCCTTTCTTGGGGAGCGTCGAACTTCCAGCGTCGTCTTGGGGACCTCTTGGGCCCTCTGGGAGCCATCCCTGGGCCTTTTGGGAACGTCTTTGGGCGGCAGTGGTTCGCTCGAAAGGTCGATTCGTGTCCTCGCACTGGGGCCCATCTTGGGGAGGTCGTGGTGCCCTCCTGGGTCGTCTGGGCAGCCTCTTGGTCCGTCCTAAAGTTCTCTTGTGCTGTCTCGGCGCCCTCTTGCGGGCCTCTTAGGCCGTGCCCATTGGTCCCATTTTCACCACACTAGAACGTGAAATGATCATTCGGCCCCAGCGAAGAGCAGCTAAAATTATCACGGCGACCCGCCCCGCAGAAGCGATGATGAACACATATCGCGGCGTGAGAAACAGCTTCTGTCCCCACCATGTCGTGCCTATACATGGGTGTGCTTCCGTTGACACCGCCTCCACCACCGTGTTCCTGCCTTCCGGCCTGCTTGCCTCCATCCCTCGCCAACCTCCCCCTTCAGCGGCCACCTCTTCCATCCACACCGTCCCCTCCAACCTCCCCCCCCGCGCGGCCCCAGGGACGCTCCACTTCCACGTCCACACCGTGGCGGGCAGGTCCGGGCAGTCTCTTCTGCAATGCAGGGGCCCCGCGCGTGCGAGAAGGTCCTCTGTCTTGAGTGGCCCCCCGGGCCTTCCAGGGCGCCCCGAGAGCATCCAGGACGCTCCGAGACAGCTCTGGGGGGTCCCAAGATGCCCCAAAGACGGGTCCAAGACGGCTCAGGGACGCTCACGAGAGCGCCATGTCGGCCCAAGAAGACCCCTAGCGAGCCTCAGGACAGCCCTGGAGGCCTTCGAGGCAGGCCAGGACGCCCCCAAGACGGCCCAGGAAGACCGCCAGGAGAGGCCCCCGAGGCAAAAACCGCCCCATTCCTTTCGGAAAACGCATAATTTCCCAGTGTTCATTATTTTCGTCTTCGCAGTGTCCAAGACGGCTATACAGGCCCCGAAGAGCTCCCCAAGACGCTTCTCACATGCCCCCAGGCGGGACCCAAAACGGCCCGAGATGGCCCCAAAGGCACCCAATACACCCCCAAGAGCGGCCAATGACGGCCCCAGATGGCTCAAGATGGCCCCAAGGCGGCCCCGATATGGCTCGAGAGGCACCCAAGACTGCCCCACCTTGCCTCAACGCGGCCCAAGAGGCACCCAAGACTGCCCAAGAGTGCCCCGAGAGACACCCAGGAGGCTGAAAAAAGGCCCCCCAAACTGCCCCCAAGAGGCCTGACGATCGAAGCTGTTCTCCTGGGGGGCGTCGACGACTGACGATCCAAACTCCACGGGATTGCCAGGATCCAGGGTAGGAAACTAGGAAGAGGATGAGGAGGAGGAGGAGGAGGAGAAGGAGGAGGAGGAGGAGGAGGAGGAGGAGGAGGAGGAGGAGGGAGGAGGAGGGGAGGAGGAGAGGAGGAGGAGCAGAGCAGGAGCAGGAGCAGGAGCAGGAGGAGAGGAGGAGGAGGCGGAGGCGGAGGAGGAGGAGGAGGAGGCAGAGGCGGAGAGCGGAGGACGAGGAGGAGGAGGAGGGAGGGAGGAGGAGGAGGAGGAGGGAGGAGGGGGGAGGAGGAGGAGGAGGAGGAGGAGGAGGAGGAGGAGGAGGAGGAGGAGGAGGAGGAGGAGGAGGAGGAGGAGGAGCATTCGGTTGAGCATTCGGTAGGTGGTTATACCCCGCAGGGTAGCGTCCATCCCGGGCCGGGTGGAAACACCCCGCAGGGCCTATATCCCCGCGGCTCCGGGGCGGGGGCGTTGTCCCGCAGGACCTGGCCCTGGAGAGCAGCAGGCTGGAGTACGGAGAGGAAGAAGACGGAGAAGTTGAAGAGGGAGGGCCGGGCGGAGGAGGAGGACGAAGAGGCGGAAAAGGACGACGAGGGGGAGGGAGGGAGGGGCCCGCAGGCCGGGGAGGGGCCCGCAGGCCGGGGAGGGGCCCGCAGGCCAGGGAGGGGCCCGCAGGCCGGGGAGGGGCCCGCAGGCCAGGGAGGGGCCCGCAGGCCAGGGGAGGGGCCCGCAGACCGGGGAGGACCCGCAGGCTTATGCAATCGCATGTTTTTGTGCGACCCCGCCTTGCCGTGGTCACGCCGCGCGCCCCGCGCACCCGCACGCGTGCACGAGGGTGGCGGTGAGGAGCCCGAGGTAGCGGACCTTCTCGGCGAGCGCGTCGAGGGCGTCCGCGTCGCGCAGCACCCACGCGGCCACGGCGTCACAGCCGAGGGGCCGCCGCTCGCAGAGCGCGTCCCGGAGGCCTCGGCCAGCGGGGCACTGGGCCAGCAGGTGTTCGAGGCTGCTCGGCGCGCCCGCGCAGAGGGCACATATCTGCGGAAGCCTCGTTTGGGGAAGCCCCCAGACGTCCGCAGGGATCTTCGAGGTCACGCGTGCCACGCACCAGGCCCTGTGAAATCTCCACGTCGACTTCCCCCACCCGGCCCATCGAAGGTCGACGGGCCACTGCCTTTGCAAGGGCAGCACCTCGGCGATGGGCAGCAGCCCGTTGTCGTTGAGCTTGCCCAGCTGTTCACAGAACCACGCGCGCTCCGCCTCGCGGATCTTCGGCAACACCGCCGCGCGGGCCCACGAGCGAACCGCCTGCCGCCTGGCCTTCGGCCCCGCCTCCGCCGCGTCGGCTAGGTGGAGCGGGGGCGCGGACACGCCGTACGTCTGCGCCACCGCCGCAGCATCCTGCAACCAAGTGCCGCCTCTGGCCGCCAGCGCCGCCCGGATCGCTGGCGCCACCGGCGAGTCCTGCGGCAGGAGGAGCACCCGAGCCCACGCTGTGATGATCCGCGTCGCGACCTTGGCGGCAGCCCTCGTGAGCAGGCGCGTCTCGAGGAAAGAACACGCGGTTCAGCTGCGCAGCAACCTCCTTCCAGCCCCGCGCGTGGCTGGCCAGCAGTTCGGCCCCGTGGTAAGCCGCTGCTTCCACGCGGGCAGGGAGTTGGCCGGACTGGAGGGGCAGCCCGAGGCCCCGGTCCGTCAACGCCGCTACCAGGCGCCGCGCTCCGTCGCGCAGCCTGCCGCACACGCGGGCCAGCAGCGGCTCCAGCGACAGCGCGTCGTCGATGACGACGCCCAAAACATCGAGCTTTGTGGCTGGGCGAACTGGGGCCCCATCCACAGCACCGCAGGCCGCTTGGACCGGGGCGGGGCCGCCCACTGCCATGGCCGCTGGGCCCTTTGCGCCTCCTTGGAAGCGGTGTCTGTAGAAATGACAGAACTTCGTTAAACCGGCATTGGCCCGCGCAAGCCCCGCCTCGTCTGGCTGGAGGACGAACGTGTCGTCCACGAACTGCACCATCAGGAGTGACATCGCGGCATCCCCCGGCTCGGTGGGGTCCAAACAAACCCCCGGCGTCTCCGCGCGGCAGCATTCTAGGAGCGCCCTTATTAAGGAGCTGAACAGGTGCACCCCCGCTCGGCGCCCCTGGCCCACGCCGAAGCCGACGAGGGCGTGGATCGGCCCGACCAGCGGGCCCAGGCGAAGGCGAACGGATTCTTCGCCCACGGAGGCGGCGGCGGCAAGCCAGAAACGGCCGCGCACTCCGGCGAGCCTGAGCTGCACGAGGACCGCGTCCCGCCAAGCCAGGTCGAACCCGTGGAGCAGGTCCGCTTTCTCGATGATCGTGCGCCGCCCCTGCCGCAGGCGCACTTGCAGGGCGAGCAGGAGTCCGACGGCCATGAGGCCTGCGTCGAACCTCCCGCCGGCCTGCTCTTCCCCCGCAAAGCGTTCCAGGAGGGGGCGGGTGACCGCCAGCCACGCCGCATCCAGGTACCCCTCCAGGTCGTCGACGTAACTGATCGGCCTAAGGTTTACTACGTCTGAGACGACCAGTGGGCCTTTCTTCCGAATCGGCGCGACCTCTCTCACCCACGCTGAGGCCCCCAACCCGACCACCAGGCTGAGATTCAGCAGCGCCCATGTGGCCAAGCGGCCGCAACCTCCCGTGGCCTTGGCCGCGGCGCGCGGGAGGTGCAACGTCCGCCTCCCTGCCTTGGAATCACGGACCACCTGTTCCACGATCTCCAGGGAGAAGGGGTCGTCCTGCTCGTCCGCCGTCTCGCGGAGGGCCTCCGCCTGCGCTGCCCGAGCTGCGTCGCGCACGGCGGCGGAGAAGGCTGGCGAGCCGGGCCCTGCGTCTCCCCCCCGGCCCAAAACCGCCTGAGCCACCGCGTGGACCGTCTCTTCGGGCCCGAGCCGCGCGCCCGTTTCCGGGTCGCAGAGCGCCACCTGCAGGGCGGCGCGCGGCCGAAGGAGACTGGTCAGGAAGCTCTCGGCCTTTGCCTGGGACGTCGCCGCAAGCTCAAGGTAGCGATCGAGTGCCCGATCCCGCTCCGCGGCCCGCCGCTCATCGAGCTCATCTTCGAGTGCGAGGTGGTCGGCCTCCGGCGGCGGCAGACCCACCGCGATGGCCATTTCGCCGTCGCGCCGGTCAGCTGCTTCTTGGGCGCCCCAGCTAGCCTCCGGCGGCCGCCGCGCCGTTAGCACGAGGTCGCCATAGTGCCCTGCCAACGTGTACAGGGCCGATCGCCACCATACCGCGCGGTCTAGCATCGCCTGCCGCACGCCCTTCCGCGACCCCGTCGCCGTCCACGCCCGGATCGAGCTGTTTCGCATCGCCGCGCCCGCCCACCCAGTGAGAAAACGCAGGCATTCTGGGATCTGATCCAGGGCACGGTCCCAGTCGGCGTCGCGACCCCACCTGCTGCTCCCCACCTGTGGGGCTGGCGCTGCCGCCAAGTCCGTCGGGATGACGGCCAGGAGGCGCGCGTGGTCCCCGGGCACTCCTGGAGACCCGCACGGCGCCACCATAACCTGTGCGTACAAGTCGGGCGACGAAGCCACCACGTCGATGATAGTACCAGATCTGTGCGTCGCCACTCCGACGGGGTTGCGTAACACAACTCCAAACCCTGAGCTGCGCGTCAGAAGGTCCAAGACCTCACGGTCTACTAGCGACTCCGCCCCCCTGTTGGCCAGCCCCAGGCGACTGAAATGCAGGTTGAAGTCCCCGGCCACCAATACCCGCCAGCCCCGGTACCGCGGCAGCGCCTGCAATTGCAGGTATTCCGCGAGTCGGGATTGCCAGAACTGCCGGCGCACGTCTGCTCCATAGTGCGGCGGTGGGCCGTACACCCCTAGCAAGAGCGCGCTGCAACCACCCACGCCCGGCAGCTCGCACCAGATGGCGCGCGCATCGCCCACGCCGTCGATAGGCCCGACCGTCCCCCGCAGCGGCTCCGCGACCAGCACCGCCACGCTTTCTGGTCCGTCGCATCTTTCGCCATGGAACTGGAAGCCCGTCCACTCGGGCCAATGCAGCCCTGGCGCCACGCGCGGCTCGGATATGACCGCCACGACCGCGCGTTCCTCGTGGAGCCCAGCTGTGACCGCCGCGATTCTCCCGCTGTCGGTCTCCATGCCAGCCCCCATCCGGAATGCCCCGGCCACGTTCAGAGCAGCCACAATCCCCGTGACGACTGTGGACTCGGGGGGCGGGGGGGCCGGGCACTGCGATGCTGGCATCCCGCCCTCCCAGGGGCCAAACATCGCGTTAAGCGGGAGCCCCGCCGCCCGTTGGGCAGCCCGATCCTCGGCCCTCTTGAGGGCCTCCTGCACGGCAGCATCGAAAATACGGAAGCCCTCGAAACCCTCCGGAACGTCGCGGTCGCGCAGCCCGTGGCGCGGTCGCGAGTCCAGCAGTGCCCGGGCGTCCCGCCTCAGGCACAGCGCCGCCCATCGCCCTCGAGCGCCACCATCTCCAGGAAGTGCCCCCCCTACGAGGCCCAAGAGTTCCTGTCGCGCCGCTGTCGCGGCCCTCGGGGACCCCCACTCCTGGAGGTCAGCGGTAGAAGGTGCAGCCATTGGCCCCGTAGCGCGCCGCTGGGCCCGTCCCGGGCGTTGGATTACGCCCCAGAGCCAAAATGGCTACGGACGAGTGGGCGCAGACCCCTGTGGCTTCAGACCGGGTGCGCCACACGCCCCCCTAAACAGAGTGTCCGGCGAAGGCCACTTAGAAAATCACGGTAGGGTGGGGTCCAAAGGCCGCGCCGATTCCGTGCCCCAGGCTCCGTGCGGGGGGCGCCCCTTCGGGGATGCGCGGGCTTCCCCCTGGACACGACCACACGTGCGCACTGGAGGCTCCCAAGGCGGCGCACCTGGGCGACGCGCCCCGCACGGGAAAAGATGCTCAGGCAAATTTCCAGGATTTGCCTGAGCATCTTTTTGGTCATTTTCAGGCTGGGGGCCTAGCTCCGTAGGTGATGCGAGGCCCGGCCCCTCCAGAGCTGAAAAAGCTGAAGCAAGCCCCGGCCCCTCCACGCTGCCGACCCATCCCAAACGCCATCCCACCCCAGCCACGACCGGCTCCAAGGGGTCTGCGCCCCGTCACCACACTCCAGAGACTGCCGCAACAGCGTCCCCCGCACAGAGCCGGTGCGGGGAGGGGTGCCCAACGCCGACCCAGGAACTCCGCACAGACCTCCAAGAGGGAATCGACCAGGAGGGAGAGAGGGAGGGAGGGCGGCAAGAAGCGCTTCATCTTCGCTCCAAAAGGGGTCCACCCGGAAAGAGAAGAGGCCCGAGGCGCACTCCGGCGGGCCAGGAGGCACTCCCCCGACCTCCCGAGCAGACACCCGCGCCCGGCTGCCACCGAGGCGGGCCCTCCCAGGCCTCCCGGGCAGTTTTCGCAATACCAAACGGGGGCACGCTTGGTACCTCAAAAACTGCCCGGGGAGCCCCCGCAGGGCCAAGACGCGCCCGGCGGCCACGGCGTCGGGCTCGGCAGCCCCCCCGGGCAGTTATCCCCGTACCAAACAGGAACCTGTTTGGTACCTCAAAAACTGCCCGGGGGCAGGCGGCAACCAGGGGCGTCCCTCCGAACCGGCGGCGGCGGAGCTCGGGGGCGAACCCCGACGGACCGCAGCCACTGCACGGCCGGGAAGGCGTCCGTTCACCGAAGCGCCGACGCAGACGACGACGACGACCACGACGACGACGACGACCACGACGACGACGACCACGACGACGACGACGACGAGAGCGGGAGCAGGAACGGCGCCAGCGCCAACGGCGACGACCACGGCGGCGGCGGCGGCGGCAAGGACAGCCAAAGCAACGGCGACAAGACAGCACAGCGGCAAAAGCGACGACGACGGCAGCGCAGACGGCGAAGGCGGCGGCAAGGAACCACTCCAGCCCATCCCACCCCAGCGAGGGCCAGGAAGGAGGGAGGGAGGAGGAGAGAGGAGGAGGAGGAGCGGCGGGAGGGGGGAAAAGTAACGAATTTCCCCTCCCCCCCCCCCCTTCGACCCTGCTCGTCAGATCGTCGAGGCCCTGTGCTCCTGAGGACGTGCGCCCTCCATGGCAGGAAGCGCCGAAGACCTCCCCAACCTTTACCTCGTCGTGGGAATCTAAACGGTCGCCGGCTTGGCCGGTGACCTGCGAAGGCCTCCGAGGCCCTCAGGAAGGGCACCGATGACTGGCCCGCCGAAGGACATCACCGTCATGCTAAGCCTCACGCGTTGCACCGCACAACGTATCGCTCAACATGGCCCCTCGGAGTCGACCGGGGGAACACTGTCCAAGGGTGGGCGGCATCCCCCAGGAGCGTTTCCTGTGACCGTGGCCGAAGTTCAAACGAAACCAAGTCACTCAACAGGTCCCTTCAGGTCTCCCGGGGCATACATACGGTTTGGTCGGGCAATGCCTTGCAGAACCCCCGCGCACCAGGGGAAGAGGCAAGAATGCGCGGCCAACGGATGGGCTGGCATCCCCCAGAAGCGTGTCCACCCCCCGCACACAAGGGGAAGAGGCAAGAATGCGCGGCAAAAAGGAATTGCCATGCCTGGGTCGCGGGCTCTTTTGCCCCTGCCGTGCCCCAGTCCCCCGCTGGCTGGACAGGGCGGCGTCGTCCGAACGTCGGTCCCAAATCGGCGCTGGAAGTCGCACTCCCCGCAGCTGTCACTGTCCAACGGCGGCCCCGAATACGAGCTCGGACACTGTTCCCGGATTCCCAGCATGGGCCTGTGCCCAGTTCTCCACCCTGCCGCGGTCTCCACGGGGGCCCGGGGCGGGAGGTGGGGGGAAGAATGCGGCCGCGGGGCGACAGACGACGCAGGAAAGGGGGGAGCTTTCATCCGTATCTCTTATCCGAACACGGCGGGCGCTCCCTGCGCCTGCAGCTCCCCATGGCGTGCCGTGCTACGCCGTGGGCCGCTGCAGGAATGTGAGCATGCTGCCCCCTCCTGTGCCTGGCTGGCCGGTGACGCTCACTACCGGCCCCAGGCAAGAGACCCACGCCTGCGCGAACTCGACGAAGTTCTGTCTGATCCCTTTGGCCGTCACGACCTTCGTGGCCTCCCGTACCTGCACGCTCACTGTCGTGGCCCAGCGGTACGTGTGCCTTGACGGGAAGTGCACGCGGAGGACCAGCAAATGATCGTCCCCGCCGCGTTCCGCGTAGTAGCAGCCGCTGCCCGGCTTCCTCCAGATGCCGCCGGCCCTCTCGACGAGCGGTTGGCACAGGATCTGCACGCCCCCGAACATGGACATCGCCTCTGCCAGCGCCTCGATCGAGTCCGCCGGGCGCGAAAACTCCACGGTGAGGAACGGGGGCAGCCCGGCCGCAGTCGCCTTCGCCGTCCCAGCGGCGGCGTTCAGGCGCGACAGGAAGGATTGCGCATGCAAGGTGGTCTGCTCCGCTGTCGGCGCTGCGACGGCGTCGTCCGCCCTCGCCGCTGTGCCCGGCGCCGCGGCTGCTGGTGCCGCGCCGCCGCGGCGCGCCAGCTTCCCCTCCACCGCTGCGACGGCCTGCTTAACCGCCTCGCAGGCCGCGTCCGGCGGGGCGCCCGCCTGCTCCGCCTCGGAGAGGGCCTGGCGCACGCGGTCCGCCAGTTCCGTCGTCAGGAGGTCGTCCTCCTCGGCTGAGCCGGCGAGCGCCGCGACGTCCTCCCCGGCCTCGGCCATCCGGGCGCCATCCCCGCCCGCGAAATGTTTCTGGTGCTCAGTCGGGACGTCAGCCTTCGGCGCCAGGGCGCCGAAGGTGAAGGCGCCCTTCGCGCAAGCCGCCGCCTGCCCGCCGAGTTGCCACGCGGCGAGGAAGGAGTTGCCCGCCGGCGAGCCCGAGCCACGGCCGCGTGCGCCCGCGGCGGCGAGCGCCAGCGCCTCGCGCGGCTTCCCCTGCTTCCCGGGCAGTTGGGCTCGGGGCGGCGGCGGCAGCAACGGGGGCGGTGCCGAGCCTGGTGCGGTGTGCCCGGGGCCTGGGGGGGCCACGGTCTTCGGCAGGGCCTTCTGCCCGCGTGGCAGCGGAGCGTGCTGGTTCGGCTGCTGCGTGTCGGCCTGCTTCTGTAGCAGCAGCTGCTGCTCCAGCAGCTGCTGCGGCGGTTGCCGCGGCTCTGGGCGCGCGGTCGACAGGGGGCTCGCTGCTGTCTGCGGCTGCGCCTGCTGATGGGCGAGGGCGCGAGCGGCGTCCCAGGGCGGCGGCATACTCGGGTGGTCGCCAAGTTTGCTGCCCGGGAGGCCCTGCAGTTGCGCCTGCGGGAGCCGCATCAGCGGTGAAAGCTGCTGCGGTGGAGGCTGCTGCTGCTGCTCCTGCTGGCTGGGGGGCTCCAGCTGGGCGGCGTTCTGCTGCATCTGCTGGAGGAGGAGCTGTTGTTGGTGCGCCTCCTGCTTCTGCTGGTCTGGCTGGTGCGTGGGCGCCAAGTGGCCCCCTGCCCGCCAGCTGGGCCCAGCCTTGGTCGCACGCGCCGCACGCTGCCAAGTCTAGCCCGCATGCGCGGAGGGGGCCGAAGGCGGCCTCCACGGTCTCCTCCCCAGGGGCCTCGCTGAGGAGTCGCCCCTCGGGCAGGATGGCGTCGACCCGCGTGAGCCCGGCGCCCAGCCTGCCCGCGCGCCACTCGGCCGCCAGCCGGTCGCGCACCTCCGCGAGCGAAGTGGCGGGCGCCGCCGCGACACGCCAGCGCTCCGCCCCGCCGAGGCTCAGGAAGCGCACCGAGGCGCCGTCGACGAAGGCCGCCTGCAAGAGGAGCGCGCCCTGCGGCGGCGCAGGCTGCTGGGGCGCCCTGCCTGGGATGCCCTCGGACTTCGGCCGGGGGGCTCCCGAACCAAGGGTGCCTTCGCGTCCGTAGACTTCGCTGGCCAAGTAAAGGCTGCGCGGCGCCCCGACCTCCTCGACGTCCCAGCCTGACCTCCGGCTTCCCGACCTCAGGTGCGGGGCGCCCCTGTGCCGCTCCGCCGCAGGGTCGCGGCCCCCCCGGCTGTGGCGGCGGGTGCGCGGGTGGCTGCGCGACCTGGAGCGCGAACGGGACCGCTCACGAGCACCGCGACCTGCCATCTCGCCGCCTGCGCGTGGGAAGTGCACTGCCCTCAATACGACCCCCCTTAGAGCCTGGAAGGCAGCGGCGGGAAGGTGGGGAGGAGGAGGGGGGGAGGAGGGCATCCACGGAGGAGGGAAGAGGGAGGTAGGCGGGTGTGCACGCGTACCCCGCGGGGCGTGGTAGTCGGAGGAAGGAGGGAAGAAGGGAGGAGGCGGCAAGACAGGCAGAGGTGCGGCCGTACCCCGCAGGGCGTGGCCGTCGGAGGGGGGGAGGGGAGAGGACGGTGGGGGAAAAGTGCGAAGGGAGGGGGCAGGCTGAGGTGCAGCTGTACCCCGCAGGGCGTGGCTGTCGGAGGAAGGGGGCGAGGGGGCAGGGGAGGAGGGATGAGGTGCAGCCGTACCCCTCAGGGCGTGGCTGTCGGAGGGAGGAGGGAGGAGGAAGGAGGAGGTGCAGCCGTACCCCTCAGGGCGTGACTGTCGGAGGTGCAGCCGTACCCCTCAGGGCGTGACTGTCGGAGGTGCAGCCGTACCCCTCAGGGCGTGGCTGTAGGAGGAGGAGGGAGGAGGAGGAGGAGGAGGAGGAGGAGGAGGAGGAGGAGGAGGGAGGAGGGGAGGAGGAGGAGGGAGGCGGCGGAGGAGGAGGAGGGTGGACGGAAGCGCGTATGCAAGCCCTGATGCCGTGGCCCCCGCCGGCGGATCAGGCGACCCCGCCCCGGCTGTGTGCGCCGAGGGCGGGGAGGCACCCAGGCGATCCCTCGAGGAGGGGGGCGAGGCCCGCCTGCTGTTGGGTCGGGCATGCCCTCCTACAGGCGGATTTTTAGGGCGAAGCACTGAAAATAGCCAGAGCAATAGTCAACCGATGCTCAGACGTACTCCCAACATCGGGAGGAAGAGCAGGAGGAGGCGGAGGAGGAGGAGAAGGGGAGGGGGAAGGAGGAATAGGCGGAGGAGGAGGAGGAGAGGAGGAGAGGAGGAGGAGGAGGAGGAAGGAGGAGCAGGAGCAGGAGGCAGGAGCAGGAGCAGGAGCAGGAGCAGGAGCAGGAGGAGGAGCAGGAGGAGGAGCAGCCGGAGGAGGAGGAGGAGGAGGAGGAGGAGGAGGAGGAGGAGGAGGAGGAGAGGGCCCAACATAGCCGCAAAGCCAACAACAACCACCGAAATGTCCCCAGCATGCCCAACTGGGTCCAGGCACACCGAGAGCCCCTCAAGTCGACTTCGGGGACTCGCAAGAGGGCCGAGCAGCCCCCTAGACGGTCCCAAGGGAGGTCTAACAAGGCCAATCCTGGAGTCGGCCCAAGATGGTGTCCAGACGGCCTCAGAGAGTGCCAGGACAACCCGAGACGGTCTCCAGACGGCCGAAAAGCTTCCAAAAGGCACCCAAAGCGCTCCAAGACCACTCCGAGTACCGCCTCGGCCACCGCGTTCCTGCCTTCAGGCCTGCTTGCCTGCATCCCTCGCCCACCTCCCCCCCTAGTGGCCAGCACCATCCACGCCGTCCCCTTCAACTTGCCCCCCGCCCCCCCGCGAGGCCCTGGAGACGCTCCACTTCCACGTCCAGACCATGGGGGGCAGATTCCGCGGCCGGAAGGCCGTTGGCCAGCCCTGGTCAGCTACAAAGCTGGGGTCAGCGCGTGCGAGAAGGGCAACCAGTGGCAGCGGGCGTTGGCGCTGCTGAGCGAGATGAGGGGGGCGAAGCTGGAACCAGACGTCATCATCTATACCGCTGGGATCAGCGCGTGCGAGAATGGCGAGCAGTGGCAGCTGGCGCTGGCGCTGCTGAGCGACATGCGGGAGGCGAAACTGGAGCCGAACGTCATCAGCTACAGCGCTGGGATCAGCGCGTGCGAGAAGGGCGAGCAGTGGCAGCGGGTGCTGGTGCTGTTGAGCGAGTTGCGGGAAGTCAGACTGGAGCCCGACGTCATCAGCTACAATGCTGGGATCAGCGCGTGCGAGAGGGACGAACACTGGCAGCGGGCGCTGGCGCTGCTGAGCGAGATGCGGGAGGCGAAACTGGGGCCCAATTCCATCAGCTACAGCGCTGGGATCAGCGCGTGCGTGAAGGGCGAACAATGGCAGCTGGCGCTAGCGCTACTGAGCGAGATGTGAGAAGTGAAGCTGGAGTCCAACGTCATCTCTCCTACATGGCTGGCATAAGCGCGTGCTGTAATCGCCTCTCTATGGCGGACATCAGCGCGCGCCAGAAGGGCAAAACAGCGCATGTGGACCAATGCGCCCCCTGGAGGGTCATTTTTCGACACCCTTCACGAAGATCCTGGCCCCCGAGCGTCACAATTCGAGCCATCCGCCCAAAGACGCGCCGAAGTGGCCATAAAAGGCTCCAAGGAGCGTCCAAGAGGCCTCCTAGAGCCCCCCCAACAAGGCCCAAGAGGCTTCCAATAGCCTCCAACAGTCCTCCGAAGCATGCCCCCAGAGGCCAACATCCTGAATTGTTCATGGTTTTCGAAATGTTTTGCCTTCTCGCCTTCTCGGCTGGGCGACGCTCCAAGACGGCCGAAGAGACCCACAAGACCGCCCCAGGACGGCCCAACAGGCCTCCAAGCGCGTCCCCAGACGGCCCAGGGAGCCCCAAGGTGGCCCAAGAGGCGCTCAAGACGGCCCCAGAGGACCCCAAGCTCGGCCCAAGAGGGGGCCAAAGAACGGGGGAGAAAATTACATTCCGAGCCCTGGGCCCCCATACGCCCACACGAGGCCCCACGACCCCCCCAAGGGAAGGCCAAGAGGTCCCCAGAGGCCCCCAAGAAGCCCGAAGCAAGCCCCACGAGGCCCCAAGACGGCGCCCAAGAGGCCACAAAGCTGCCTCCAAGAGGGACACCAGAGGCCTCTCAGCCATTACCCAGGCGCGGGCACGGTGGCGGATTTCGCCGAAGGCCATGGGGCTTCCTAGACGGCCCGACAGTGGCAGCTTTCCCTGAAGGCCCTGAGGCTTCCGAGACGGCCCAAGACGGTCACCCGACTCCAAGAATACCTCCTGCCCGCCTCAGGAGCTTCCCGTGATACCTCCCAGACGATCCTAGACGGCCTCAGCGCTCGAAGACGCCCACGATAGCTTCCACAGGCCCGAGACAGCTCCAAGATGCTCCATTTGGGCTCGAAGCAGCGCTCTAATAGAGCTCGAACGCGGAGACATATGCCCCAATCCCTCAGGAAAGCGGCGTGAGACACAGCTTCTGTCCACGCCACGTTGTGCCTACATGCGTTCCTGCCTGTAGGCCTGCTTGCCTGCATCCCTCAGCCCCGCCCACCTCCCCCTTCAGCGGCCACTTCCTCCATCCACACCGCCCCCTCCAACCACCCCCCCGCGAGGCCCCGGAGACGCTCCATTTCCACGTCCACACCATGTCGGCCAGACTACGCGGCCAGAAGGCCGCGGTTCAGCCCTAGTCTCTTCTCTATGGCAGACGGAAACGCGTGCGAAAAGGTCGTGCATTTTCCGCTCCCTCGAGGGCCATTTTCCGACACCCCTCACGCAGATCCTGGCCCCCGAGCGTCACGCATCGAGCCAGCCGCCCCAAGACTTGCCGAAGTGGCCATCAGAGGCTCCAAGGAGCGTCGAAGCGGCCCCCTAGAGGCCCCCAACAAGGGCCAAGAGGCTAGAGGACCCCACCACGGCTCTAGAGGCCTCCCAGAGCCTCCAACAGTCCTCCGAAGCATGTCCCCAGAGGCCAAATTCATAGATTTGTCCATGATTTTCCCTGCTCGCCTTCTCGGCTAGCCGACGCTCCAAGACGGCCGAAGAGACCCACAAGACCGCCCCAGGACGGCCCAACAGGCCTCCAAGCGCGTCCCCAGACGGCCCAGGGAGCCCCAAGGTGGCCCAAGAGGCGCTCAAGACGGCCCCAGAGGACCCCAAGCCAGGACCCCCCCGGAGGAACCCAAGAGGCAAAAATTGCCCCACTCGCTTCGGAAAACGTGCGTGTTTTGATATGCTCGCGTGTTTCGTCTTCACCGCGTCCAAGACGGCTATATAGGCCTCCCCGATCGCCCCAAGACGCCCCCAGAGCACCCCAGGAGGGCCCCCAAACGGCTATACAAACCCTCCACCTCGCCCCAAGACGCGCCCAGAGGCCGCCAAAGGGCCCCACACGGCCCCGGGATGGCTCCAGAGGCGCCCGAGACGACCCAGGACGCACCCAAGACAGAACCAATAGCAGCTATTAGTGGCCAGCGGGACGGCTCCGAGAGGCTCCAGGGGCCGCCAAGACGGCCTCGGAGCACCCTTGGGAGCCCCAAGGCAGCCCCAGAGGCCCCCAAGGCAGGTCAGGAGGCTCCCAGTGGGGAAGCCCAGTGGAAAAGCCTTATGAGGAAGCCTCGTGGGGAGGCCCAAGAAGCCTTGTGGAGACGCCTGCAGGGCCCCGCTCGGAAAAGCTCGCGTGCCTCCTCAGCAGGGCCTTTCCCATCGCTCCGCCTCCCGGCCCAAGTCCGCCGACATTTGGCCCTCAATCGGACCCAGACCCCTGCATCAGTGTCCGTTTTGGGGCGGCCGAGATGCCCGGGGGTGATGACTCACGTAAGGGTGGAAATTCTAGACGCTTCGCGTAACCCCACCAGTCCATCCAGAAACGATGCCCAGAGGAAGTGCCTCGATCAGGGAAGTGGGCAGCACACAAAGGAAGGGTACCCCAGTGGAGGCTGGTTGGAGCGTCTTAGGGGCCTCTTGGCGGTCCCAGACGCCTCTTAGAGCGTCTTGGGTGCTTTGGAGAGCTTCTTGGGGCCTCTTGGGGGTCTCTTGGGGGCCTCTTGGAGGCCTCTGGGGCGCTTGTTCCCCACATGCTTCGTCGTGGGGTTCTGGTTTTCTTCCCTGCCGCGCCGCACCCGCGTCTCACACACCTCCCGCCTCCTCACCCACACACTCGCACACAGCCGCACGCATGCACACATTCGCACATACAAGACGCATGTTCACTGCATCATACACCCAAGACGTCTGCACGACATACTGGGCAACACGTGAGATATGTCCCGATATGGCCGCACACGCATCATACACATACACACGGCAAGCCATGCGGCAGGCGAGCAGGCGTGGCACTTCCTCGACACCATAGGGGGTGCGCAGAGGTTGGTCCCTCAGCGGGGCCTCTATCCGTGACACGCTCGCAGGGCGTGGCAGGCGCGGCACTTTCTCGACGCCGCTGGGGGGGGGCGCAAAGGGTGGTCCCTCAGCGGGGCCTCTATCCGTGACACGCTCGCAGGGCGTGGCAGGCGTGGCACTTCCTCGACACCATAGGGGGTGCGCAGGGGGTGGTCTCTCACCGCGGCCGCTATGCACGACAGTCGTCCAGGCACAGCAGGCGTGGCACTTTCTCGACACCACAGGGGGTGCGCAGGGGGTGGCCCCTGAGCGCGGCCGCTATCCGTGACACGCTCGCAGGGCGTGGCAGGCGCGGCACTTTCTCGACACCACTGGGGGGGCGCAGAGGGTGGTCCCTCAGCGGGGCCTCTATCCGTGACACGCTCGCAGGGCGTGGCAGGCGCGGCACATTCTCGACATCACATGGGGGTGCGCAGAGGGTGGTCCCTCAGTGCGGCCTCTATCCGTGACACGCTCGCAGAGCGTGGCAGGCGCGGCACTTTCTCGACACCACTGGGGGGGCGCAGAGGGTGGTCCCTCAGCGGGGCCTCTATCCGTGACACGCTCGCAGGGCGTGGCAGGCGCGGCACATTCTCGACACCACATGGGGGTGCGCAGAGGGTGGTCCCTCAGTGCGGCCTCTATCCGTGACACGCTCGCAGATCGTGTCAGGAGTGGCACTTTCTCGACACCACATGGGGGTGCGCAGAGGGTGGTCTCTCAGCGCGGCCTCTATCCGTGACACGCTCGCAGGGCGTGGCAGGCGTGGCACTTTCTCGACGCCACAGGGGGTGCGCAGAGGGTGGTGTCCCTCAGCGCGGCCTCTATCCGTGACACGCTCGCAGATCGTGGCAGGAGTGGCACTTTCTCGACACCACAGGGGGTGCGCAGAGGGTGGTGGTCCCTCAGCGCGGCCTCTATCCGTGACACGCTCGCAGATCGTGGCAGGAGTGGCACTTGCTCGACACCACAGGGGGTGCGCAGAGGGTGGTCCCTCAGCGCGGCCTCTATCCGTGACACGCTCGCAGATCGTGGCAGGAGTGGCACTTTCTCGACACCACAGGGGGTGCGCAGAGGGTGGTCCCTCAGCGCGGCCTCTATCCGTGACACGCTCGCAGATCGTGTCAGGAGTGGCACTTTCTCGGCACCACAGGAGGTGCGCAGAGGGTGGTCCCTCAGCGCGGCCGCTATGCACGACGGTCGTCCAGGGAATAGCAGGCGTGGCACTTTCTCGACGTCATAGAGGGTGCGCAGGGGGTGGTCCCTCACCGCGGCTGCTATGCACGACGGTCGTCCAGGGCATAGCAGGCGCGGCATTTTCTCGACACCATAGAGGCTGCGCAGGGGGTGGTCCCTCACCGCGGCCGCTACGCACGACGGTCGTCCAGGGCATAGCAGGCGTGGCACTTTCTCGACACCATCGAGGGTGCGCAGGGGGTGGTCCCTCACCGCGGCCGCTGGCTGGCTCGAATCTGTCCTCGACGGAGGATAGAAGGCTAGGAAGAGGGAGGAGGTTCAAGCAATATGGCGTTGGATGACACATAGGGGAACATTCGCGACGAGGGCTGAGAACGCAGAATTGCGCATATATTATAAACTTAAGCAAACACACACGATTTAAGTTAAGTATGTGGGGTTCCTCGGTAGCGTAATTGGGGCCTCCTGGGGCCTCAGGGGCGCCTCGTGGGGCCCTCTTGAAGCGCTCTTGGGAGCCTTCAGAGCGCTCTTGGAGCCCTCTTGGGCCATCTTGGAGTCATCTTGAAGCCTCGGATGGCCATCGGAAGCGAAAAGGCGAGAAAGCCCAAAATGTTGATTTTCCGAAGGTTTTGGAAGGATTTTGGCCTCTTCGGGGCCTCCTGGGGGAGCTCTTTGGCCACTTGGAGCCGTCCTGAAGCGGTCTTGGGGCCTCTTGGAGCATCGTGGGAGCCATCTTGAGGCATCTTGGGATATCTTGAGCCATCTTGGAGGTCATCTTGGGCTCTCCCAGGCGCTCTTGGAGTCATCTGAAGCAGTGCCACCCCCCCCAGGAGGCCCAAATGTGGCCAAAACCTTAGTAAAATCAATGATTTGGGCATTCTCGCCGAGGCCTCTTGGAGCGTCTTGGGTGCCTCTGGGGGGTCTCTTGGGGCCTCGTGGGGGTCTCTTGGGAGCCTCTTGGGGGCATCCTGGGGGCCTCTTGGGAGCTTCTTGGGGCCACATGGGGCCATCTTGGGGCCATCTCGGGGCCTCTTGGGGCATCCTGGGGGCCTCTTGCGGCCATCGTGGAGGAAATCGATGAAAGAAGAGGGGAGCTCTAATTAGCGCTGCCCCCTCAGAAGGGCAAAATGGGGCCAAAATCATAGTAACATCAATGATTTTGGCTTCCTCGCCGAGGCCGTTTAGGACGCTCTGACCGCTCCCCGCCCCTCCTGTCCAGGTCAGTGGGGAGGGGGTAGGGGGAGGGGTAAACCCCTCCCCGAAGGCGAAGAGGGAGGGGTGGAAGAGGAAACGCCCTAAACCACCGACGCCCAGAGGGCTGGTGGGATTCATAGCTGGGGGCAGAGCATCTCCCTGGAATTCATGGCCCCCCACTTTTAATGCATCCCTTGGTCCCCCCTTCCGCGCACATGCCTGGGGCCATGATTTGCAACCCCCCCTCTTGGACGCCCCCGGAAGTTTCCCCAGTATGGCTCAAGCCGCGGTTCCTTGTCCTCACGGATGCTGGGCCTCGGCCGAGGGTCTCGAGAAGGCGCTATTTCCCTCGAAGTGTCGATCAAGAATTGCGGTCGGACAAAACAATGGAGCGCAGCACTGCGGCTGCTCCACGAAGGACTTCGATTAGGTGTGCAACTCGTCCCAAGCCATTACATTGCGACTGCCAGCGCATGCAGGAAAGGCGGACAATGGCAGCACGCGCTGTCAGTGCTCAGTGAGATGTGGAAGGCGAAGCTGGAGCCCAACGTCATCTCTTCTACAATGCAGGGATCCGCGCGTGCGAGAAGGTCCCACTCCCCGCGCCCTCTAGGGCGCCCTCCGGGGCGCAGATGATCCAAAAACAGCCTTTGGACGGCTTCGAGAGGCTCCAGGGGGCGCCAAGGCGGCCTCAGAGCACCCTTGGGAACCCCAAGACAGCCCTAGAGGTCCCCAAGGCAGGCCAGGAGGCCCCCAACACGGCCCAGGAGGGCTTCCAGGAGAGTTCCTAATAGGCCAAAACCCTTCCATTCCCAACGGGAAACGCACGTTTTCATTCTCCACATGTTTCGTTGGGTTCTGGTTTTCTTCCCTGCCGCGGCGCACCCGCGTCTCCTCACCTCCCCTCCTCCCTCTTCTTCCCCTCCTCACCCGCGCTCAACACATGCACCGCAAGTACATGACACACGCGTCTACATACAGCCGCACGCATGCACACATTCGCACACAACACACGCAGACCATACAGCGCTAGTGCGCGCCTGGCGTGTTCACTGCATCACACATCCACGACGCGTGCGCCACATAGTGGGCACCCACATGAGACACGTCCCGATATGGCCGCTATGCACGACGGTCGTCCAGACATAGCAGGCGTGGCACTTCCTCGACACCAGAAGGGGGTGCGCTGGGGGTGGGGGCCCTATCCGTTTCGGGCTCGCAATGCGTGGCAGGCGTGGCACTTCCTCGACACCAGAGGGGGTGCGCTGGGGGTGGGGGCCCTATCCGTTTCGGGCTCGCAATGCGTGGCAGGCGTGGCACTTCCTCGACACCAGAGGGGGTGCGCTGGGGGTGGGGGCCCTATCCGTTTCGGGCTCGCAATGCGTGGCAGGCGTGGCATTTCCTCGACACCAGAGGGGGTGCGCTGCGGGTGGGGGCCCTATCCGTTTCGGGCTCGCAAAGCGTGGCAGGCGTGGCACTTCTCGACACCAGAGGGGGTGCGCTGCGGGTGGGGGCCCTATCCGTTTCGGGCTCGCAAAGCGTGGCAGGCGTGGCACTTCCTCGACACCAGAGGGGGTGCGCTGCGGGTGGGGGCCCTATGCGTCTCGGGCTCGCCAAGCGTGGCAGGCGTGGTTTTTCCTCGACACCAGAAGGCGGTGCGCTGGGGGTGGGGGCCCTATGCGTTTCGGGCTCGCAAGGCGTGGCAGGCGTGGCACTTCCTCGACACCAGAGGGGGTGCGCTGGGGGTGGGGGCCCTATGCGTTTCGGGCTCGCAAAGCGTGGCAGGCGTGGCACTTCCTCGACACCAGAGTGGGTGCGCTAGGGGTGGGAGCTCGTATCTGGTCAAGAAGTGTAAACACCTTGGCTCCAGCCGGCTCGGCGCGCCTGCGCTCTCACGCAGGCGCGCTCCTGTACTCCTACTTCAGAGCACCGCCCTTCCTGCGCGCGGCAATCATGCCGCCCAAACTTGCCATGGACGCTCTGCCGCCTCCGTGTCTGACAATGAAAAACGCCATGGTTCTGACGGGCGGCGAGGCCAGTGTGGAGAGCTCGCGCCGATGCGCAAGTGGAGTGGTGCTCTCCGCATTCAATGCGTACCGCCGCCATCGGTATTGGTAGCCCGATACGCTCTACGCGAGGTACTCGGAGATGAACGACGACGGCAAGAGGCAGTCCTTGGTGGCGTACCTGCAGAACCCTGCGTCGGTCTGGTTGGTCTGTTCTTGTTGGTCTGGTCTGGTTGGTGTGCTTGGTTGGCTTGGTTGGCTCGTGTGGTTCGTCCGGCTGATTCTGGCTGCGGTTGTTGGCATGACTAATATGGTTGGTCTGGCTGGTCTGCTTGATTGGCCTGGCTGGCTGGTCTGCTTAATTTTGCTGGTTATGGCTGGAACGAATGATCTGGCTGGTCTGGTCAGTCTGGCTGGTCTGGCTGATCTGGCTGGTCTGGTCAGTCTCTCGTCAGGATGGCAAAGCGAGATGTGACTTGTTTTGTTAACGCACGTGACATAAAACAAGTATGCGGGGTTCCTCGGTAGTGTAATTATGTTCCGTTCTTACGCCCTCGCAGCGTCCAAGACGGCTACGCAGGCCCCATAGGCCCCCCAGCTCGCCCCGAGACGCGCCCAGAGGCCCCCAGGAGGGCCCCCAAGCAGCCCCATACGGCGCCGGGACGGCTCCAGAGGCGCCCGAGAAGGCCCAAAACGCATCTAAGACAGCCCCAAGATCAGCCAACAATGGCCCACGGGACGGCTCCGAGAGGCTCCAGGGGGCGCCAAGACGGCTTTGGAGCACCCTTGGGAGCGCCAAGACAGCCCCAGAGGTCCCCAAGGCAGGCCAGGAGTCTCCCAAGACGGCCCAGGAGGGCCTCCAGGAGAGCCATAATCGTTCCATCCCCGACGGGAAACGCGCGTTTTCACAATGTTCCGTTTTTGTCGTCTTCGCTGCGTCGAAGACGGCTATACAGGCCCCCCAGCTCGCCCCAAGACGCGCCCGCAGGCCCTCAGGAGGGCCCCCGAACTGCCCCACGCGGCCCCCAGACGGCTCCAGAGGCGCCCGAGACGTCCCAAGACGCACCCAAGACAGCTCCAAGAGCAGTTCATAATGGCCCAAGACGGCCTCACCGCCCCGTCTCTAAGACGGCTGTGGAGGCCCCCACCGCCCCGTCTCCAAGCCTTTCCGTCTGCACAGTCTCCAAGACGGTCTCTGGGCCGTCCAGGACGGCTCCAGAGGCGCCCGAGACGGCCTCAGAAACACCAAAGACAGCCCCAAGAGCGCCCAATATTGGCCCAAGATGGCCCTAAGACAGCCCCAAGATGGTCCGAGAGGCGCCCAAACCGGCCCCAAGTCGGCCCAAGAGCCAAGAGGAATTCAATATTGCCCAAAAGGGCCCCGAGAGACTCTCAGGAGGACGAAAATATGCCCCCAAACGGCCCCCAAGAGGCCTTGGATGCTTCTCTTCTGGGGAGCGTCGAACTTCCAGCGTCGTTTTGGGGGCTTCTTGAACCCTCTGGAAGCCATCTCTGCGCTATTTGGGAACGTGTTGGGGCGGTGCGCTCGACAGATCGATTCGTGTCCTCATACTGGGGCCCGTCTGAGGGAGTTCGTGGGGCCTTCTGGGGCCGTCTGGGAAGCCTCTTGGCCCGTTCTGAAGACCTTTTGGGCCGTCTCGCCGCCTGTCCACACCATGTCATGCCTACATGGGTGTGCTTCAACTGACAACGCCTCCACCACCGCGTTCCTGCCTTCAGGCCTGCTTGCCTGCATCCCTCGCCCACCTCCACCTCCAGCGGCCACCTCCTCCATCCACGCCGTCCCCACCAACATCCCCTTATCCGCGAGGCCCCAGAGACGCTCCACTGCCACGTCCACGCCATGGCGGGCAGATTCCGCGGCCGGGAGATTCCGCGGCCGGAAGGCCGCGGGTCAGCTTTAGTCGGCTACAATGTTTGGATCAGCGCGTGCGAGAAGGGCGAGCAGTGGCAGCGAGCGCTGGCGCTGCTGAGCGAGATGCGGGAGGCGAAGCTGGAGCCCGACGTCATCTCTACTACATTGCAGGGCCCAGTGCGTGCCAGAATGGTGCAGGCTCCAATGAACCAAAACCGCCCCGGGCTGGCTCCGGGCCGCCCAGGGAGGCCCCAAGACACGTCCAGAGGGTCCCAAAAATTCCCCAAGACGGCCCCGGAGAGCCCCGGCACGCTTAAAGATGCGCCCAAGACGTCCGAGAGTCGCCCCAGGCGGCCCTCGAGGCGTCCAAAACGCCCGAAGAGGCCTCCCAAGAGGCCTCCCAAGAGGGCCCCGAGCGACAGAAAGCGTCGATTTCTATTGTGTTTTTCGGTGTTTTCGGCCTCCTCGCCTCTTCGGCTTTCCGACGCTCCAAGACGGCCCAAGAAGTCCCCCCGACCGCTCCAAGACGGCCGAAGAGGACCCCAAGAGAGCCCCAAGACGGGCCAGGAGGGCCCCCAGACGGTCCCAAGACGCCGCAGGACGGCCCCAGGACGGCCCAGGAGGCGCCCAAGACGGCCCAAGAGGCACCCAAGACGGCCCCAGGAGCGGCCCAAGACGGCCCAAGACAGCCCAAGAGCGCCCAAGACGCCCGAGATTCGCCCCAGGAGGCCCTCGAGGCGTCCAAGACGCCCGAAGAGGCCTCCCAAGAGGCCTCCCAAGAGGGCCCCGAGCGACAGAAATCGTCGATTTCTATTGTGTTTTTCAATGTTTTTGGCCTCCTCGCCTCGTCGGCTTTCCGACGCTCCAAGACGGCCCAAGACGCCCCCCCGACCGCTCCAAGACGGCCGAAGAGGATACCAAGAGAGCCCCAAGACGGGCCAGGAGGGCCCCCAGACGGTCCCAAGACGCCGCAGGACGGCCCCAGGACGGCCCAGGAGGCGCCCAAGACGGCCCAAGAGGCACCCAAGACGGCCCCAGGAGCGGCCCAAGACGGCCCAAGACAGCCCAAGAGCGCCCAAGACGTCCGAGATTCGCCCCAGGAGGCCCTCGAGGCGTCCAAGACGCCCGAAGAGGCCTCCCAAGAGGCCTCCCAAGAGGGCCCCGAGCGACAGAAATCGTCGATTTCTATTGTGTTTGTCAATGTTTTCGGCCTCCTCGCCTCGTCGCCTTCCCGACGCTCCAAGACGGCCCAAGACGCCCCCCCGACCGCTCCAAGACGGCCGAAGAGGACCCCAAGAGAGCCCCAAGACGGGCCAGGAGGGCCCCAAGACGGTCCCAAGACGCCGCAGGACGGCGTCCGGACGGCCCAGGAGGCGCCCAAGACGGCCCAAGAGGCACCCAAGACGGCCCCAGGAGCGGCCCAAGACGGCCCACGACAGCCGAAGAGGCGCCAAGGAGGGCCTCAGATGGCCCGAAGACGGCCCAAGAGGCACCCAAGACGGCCCGAGAGAGCCCTAAGAGCCCCCCCGCGAGGCCCAAACGAAGGCCGAAGAGGCTCCGAAACGGCCCCTACGAAGCCTTCAGTGCCTTCAGAATTCCTTCCAGGAGCGGGGGAGCGGACGAGAGGCGACCGGCATATCGAAGGCACAAAAGAACAATGTTGGACGCTCCGAGGGCCTTCGATGTTTCTCTGTTGGGGAGAGTCGTCGTAGGATCGACGATTGCCGACCGAGGGCATGGAGAATCCAGCGAAAGAGGAGAAGAAGGTGGGAGGAGGAGGAGGAGGAGGAGGAGGAGGAGGAGGAGGAGGAGCCCGACGCCATCATGATTGCCTTTCGGCCCTGCAGCCGCACCCCCCCGCGCTTGCCCAGAGACCCCTCGCCACGTCGAGCTGATGTCGTGGACGGAGTCCACAGGTCTGCCCTAGTCACCTACAGCGCTGGGATCAGCGCGTGCGAGAAGGGCGAGGTATGGCAGCCGGCGCTGGTGCTGCTGAGCGATATGCGGGAGGCGAAGCTGGAGCCTAACGTCATCTTACCTACATTGCCGGCATACGTGCTTGCGAAAAGGGCCTGTCAATCAAAATCCGGGAAATCTCTCCCGGGCGCCTCCGGCAAGCCCAGGGACGAAATTCAACGCGCCCTCTTCGCCCGAGGACGAGATTTCGTGCGAACGTGCCGTGTTAAATTTTGCCTGCGCCCCTAAGGGGCCGAGCGCTGAGGCCCGGCCCTGGCGCGGACAAGATTGAACATGCTGCCCAGGCGTTGAATCTTGTCTTCCGGCACACGGACGCGCCGAGTCGCCCGAATTTTCGGAATCCGAGGGCTCCAGCGACAGTCCGAAGAGGCCAAAACCATGCCTTTCCCTCCATTTTTTATATATATGAACCTTCCAAGGAAACCTATGCGGAGTCCACCTGAGCGTGCGCGACGCCGTTGATGGATAACGGTTGAGTTTCATCCATCTGCCGTAGCTGTGTTGGCTCGAGACAGGCAGCGGAGTCACCGGGCGGTGCCGCCCGTCTGTGGCCGCTGCCGAGCCACTCTGTCTACTGAAAGTTCGCCGCGCCGAGCGCGGCCGCGTGCAGGCCACGCTGGACGACTGATTCTGATCAGCCTCGCTGGCAGACTTTGCGGGCTGAGGGGAGCGAAGACCTGGCTGGGAGACGAGGATCCCGGGCGCGGGTCGCCCCTCTCCCGCGCCGCTGCTGGCGAGGAGCCCGATGGAGCGGGCAGCCCCGGGTGCCGCCGGGTGGCCCTTCCCGAGAGGGGCCTGGCTCGACGCGGCGCTGAACGGCGACCTGGTGCCGGGGCTGCCGCTGTGGGCTGGTGCACGGGTCCTGGCGCGCGTCAAGGACGACGACGGGGCGCCGCAGGGCGTCGAGATGCTCGAAGTGGAGGTCGCCTACCAAGCGGACGCCTTCGGCCGTTTCTTCAAGGGGCGGCACGTGGGCGCCAGCGACCCGTACTTCTCATGGTATGCAGCCTCCTCCGGGCGGCAGGGCGCGCGCCCCCTGGCCACGGTCTTCCACCTCTGCAAGTGCAGCGCCGCCGAGTGCGGGGCGGTCGCCCCAGTGGGCGCAGTAGTCGAGCACTTGGACGTGTGGCAGGTGGTGGACCCCCGCGATGTGGCCCGCGAGCAGGCGAAGCTCATCTGCCCGGCCGCGGACCCTGGAGCGCCTGTGCTGGCCGACGCGCCCTCGGCCGAACCGATGCCTGGAGAGCTCGGCGGATGGCCGCTCGGGGACGGGGCCAACGAGGACGAGGAGGAGCCTCGCGGGCCACCGCGCAAGCGAGCCCGCGAGGTGGAGGGCACCCAGACCCCTGGCGGACCAGGAGATACGAGCCCGCTCGACCAGGAGCTTGCTGGGCTCGAGGAGACCGCCGAGGACCCCGAGCTCGAGGCGCGGCTGGCGCGGCTCGGGGGCAAGGCAGCTCGTGGTGGGCCGAGGCAGGGCACGCCCAAGAATGCCGCGCGCCCAGCAGGGGCCGTGGGCGAGCGCCTGGCGCAGGTGGTAGCTGGCCGAGCCGCCGCTGCTGCCCCTGCGCGCGCCAGCGCCTCGGGATCGAAGAGCAGGCTGGCGTCAGCGTTGACCGCTGCGCTCCTGGGGCGCGACGACGACGACGCGGAGGACGGCGCGGAGAGCGACACGGAGCGCCTCGGGGGCCGCGATCGCTACCAGGGCGTGAACATCAAGCGCGACTTGTTCCGCAGGATCGCTCGGCAGCGGCCTGGTGCTCTCCTCGAGAATGGGCTCGGCCACCTGCGCAGCCAGTTCACCCAGCAGCTGTCCGCGGGCGAAGCCGACCCTCTGGCCCCATGCGTCACGCAGTTCCTGAACACGGTGTTCTTCGTTGCTCACCCGCCGCGCACGCTGGGGACAGACGAGGTGCGGGTCCTCCGCACGCTGGGGCTGGCGCTCGACGGCATCCTGCGCGGAGAGGTCGTCGAGACTGCGGATCTGCTCATGCAGGAGTTCAAGGCGCGGACGATGGCCATCCGCGACGGGAACTGGCGGTCAGCACGGTGGCTCACGCTGGTCGCACAGGAACAGCTTCCATCAGGCGCCTCTCTGGACGAGGAGAACGCCGCCGAGAAGGTCGAGGCCCGGGAGCTGAAGGTCGCCGAACTCCGCCAGCGGCTTGCAGACCGCAGGCCGGGCTAGGGGTCTGGCCGGGAGCCGTCTCCGTTGCAGGGGGGGACGGCACCTGCAGGCCATGGGCGCGCGGAGGTGCGCCCCCCGCCCCCTGCTACCGGGACGCCAGTCTCGGGATCGGCCGAGGCGATGAGGATCCTTGCCGGACGCGTTCCAGGCGACGGTCCCGCAGCTCCCCCCGCCGAGAAGAAGCCGCCAGCGGCGCGGAGGACCAGCCGCAGTCCCACGCGGTCAGTCCAGCTCCTGAGCGACTCGGAGGGGGACCTCGACGCAGCAGCCGCCGCCCGCGTGCCACCAGCGGAGGCGGCGGCGAGCCGGAGCTTCTCGCAGCACAAGGCGGCCCACCCGAGGCGCGAGGGCGAGACCCAGGCAGCGTGGAAGGCGCGCATCGGGAGGCCGCTGGCTGCCAAGAGCCGCGGCAAAGGCAAGACGGGGAAGAGCCGCGGCACGGGCACTGCTCGCAGGACGGCCTGGGTTCGAGCGTGAGGACCGACACGGCTAAGGCCGCGGCCCACAGCACGCCCCCGCCTGCCCTCCGCCCGCCTGAGCGGCAGCTACGCGGCAGTTCGCAGGCTCGGCGGTGGCGCCAGATGCTAGCCGAGGTGGGCACGGGCGTCAGCTCCAAGTTCAGGCTGGCCCTCGCAGTCCACGAGGCGGTGCACGGCTCACCAGGGGCGATCGGGCGGTACGTTCGTAAGATGTGCACTTCGCCAGACCCCACGGCCAGCTTCGCGCGGCTGCGCGAGGTGTTGCCGTTACCACTGCCCGACGCCCCACTCTTCGAGAGGTACCGCGCCGCCTGGTACCTGCACCAGCAGCTGCCGGAGACCTGCGAGGTGGACGCCGCCACGGCGCAGGGGTGGGCCCAGCTCGTGGTCTTCAGCCTGAACTACCAGTACACGGGGCACATGCGCAGTCCCACCGTCGCCGCGAGGCGGCCCACGGCTAGCCAGGTTAGTGCGCTCGGCATTGTGCAGGAGGCCTGTGAGTATTTCGTTCAGGATGCCGCCACAGCCTTCGAGCTCCCGGACTGGGACCGGGTCATCTCGTCGAGGACCGTCTCCTACGGGGGCGAGGAGACGGCCCGCGCCTTGCCGCTCTCGCTCGCGGGCATCATGCCAGGCCTCCCCGCGCGCGGGGTTGCCGCCTCGGTCAAGGCGGTCGACATCGCGGACGCTCAGGTGGGCGCCTGGCTTGCCGACCCCACGCTGGCTTTGCTCCCACGAGATGAGTGGCCTGCAGAGGTCCCGCGGGCAGCGATCCAGGTCACGTCCAAGCAGGAGTGGTACCGCATCGGGACCAAGCTCGTCGAGCTGGGGCTGGCGGCGCCGATCGCCGACGACCGCATCTTCAAGGTCGGGAACCGCAAGGTGCTTGCGGGGGCGTTCGGGGTCGCCAAGGGAGGCACGCCGTCACCTGGGCAGGCGTGCGTCCAGCGGTTAATCATCAACATGGTCCCGGCCAACAGCTACCAGCGCATCATGAGGGATGACATCGGGACCCTTAGCGCGTCGCCCTCGTGGGTCGCCATCCCGCTCCCAGAGGGCCACATGCTGCTCTGGTCCTCGGATGACCAAGCCTCCGCTTTCTACTGCTACGAGCTGCCCGAGGCCTGGCAGCCATACATGACCCTCGCGGAGGCGATCCCGAACGAGCTCATCGGTGTGCCGGGTCCTGGGAAGACTCACCTCGCGCTGCGCGTCATCCCGATGGGCTGGATCAACGCGGTCACGGTGTTTCAGCACTGCCACAGGCGCCTCGGGTTCGGCTCTCGCCCCCTCGCTGCGGGGTTTCCCGCAGAGCTCGAGTGGCGCAAGGACCGGCCGCTTCCGTTCAAGTCGAAGGAGCTCGAGCAGCAGTGGATCCAGTACTACATCGACGACTGGGACCATGGCGAGGTGGTGCCCAACGCGATGGTCGCGGAGCTCCTCGGCACGATGAGCTGCGCGCAGGAGGAGCAGAGGGCCGCCTACGGCCGCTCGGGGATCAGCGTCGCCCCCGGCAAGGCCAAGCACCGCGCGCTGGTCCTGGAGCGGATGGGCGCGGGTCTTGACGGGGCCGTCGGCCGGGTCGGAGTCACGACCGAGAAGCTGCACCAGCTGCTGGCGTTCATCCTGTGGGGCATGGGCAGGCAGGGCCTCTCGTCACAGGGCATGCTCATGATCCTAGGCAGGTGCGCCAGGGCAGCGGAGTTCAGGAGGCCTTTCATGGGATTCCTCAACAGCGTGTGGGCTGCTGGACGCTGGACACGTCCGCAGACTGTTCCCCTTGGCATGTGCGACGAGCTCTTGGGCTTCGCGATGGCGCTGCCGCTGGCCTACACTGACCTGCGCGCGAAGATCGACACTTGTGTCATAGCGACCGATGCCAGCCAGCGCGCCGGGGGCATCTGCCACACGGCCGGGCTCTCGGCGCAGGGCGTTGCGTGCGCGAGAGGGGGAGCTTCGGCGGTGACGTTGCGGCCTGGTGCAGTTGCGGCCCCTGTGCGGGGTGTGCGGTGGCGCCCTCGCATAGTTCTCATCGAGCTCTTCGCTGGCGCCGCGGGGGCCGCGGTGGCGGCCTCCAGACTTCCGATCGACGTGATGGCCCATGTCAGCTGCGAGGTCGAGCCCGCCGCCCGGCGACTGGTGCGTCGCCGCTGGGCGGGCGTGATCGAGCTTGGCAACATCGTGGCCGTCGACACGGCGCGGTTTACTGAGATGCTGAAGGGCTACGCGCGGGACGCCGACTGGGTCGTCCTGACCGCGGGGAGCCCGTGCCAAGACCTGGCGAGCATCAATGTCGTGGGGACCGGCCTGGAGGGGTCGAGGTCGAGGCTCTTCTTCCGGGTCCCCGAGCTGATCCAGGCAGCAGAGGCTGCCTTTCCCAAGCGCACCATGTGGTTCGTCGAGAACGTGTTCAGCATGACCTTAGAGTCGAGGGCGGAGTTCACCAGGGCGCTTGGCGTCACACCCGTGTTCCTCGATGCCAGGTGTCTCACTCACGTCAGGCGGCCCCGCCTGTACTGGTGCTCGTGGCCCGTTACGGCGTTCTTGGCGTCCGACGCCACCGTCGAGACCAAGGGTGTGGGTGAAGCCACGTACTTCAAGGTCTCGCTTGCGGTGGAGAGGCTCCCACTGAGTGCCTCGCTCCTGGAGGGCTGGTCGACGCTGGACCCTGAGGCAGACCTCCCTTGTTTCACGAGGCCGATCCCGCGGAGTCACCCGCCGTTTCGGCCCGTGGGCCTCGACCGCGCCTCGGTGAGGGCTGCAGAGCGCTGGGCTGCCGACAGCTACCGTTACCAGGTCAACAACTACGAGGGCGGCAGCCTCATCTGGGATGCAAGGCGTGAGCGGGGCCGGCTGCCCGTGCCTGAGGAGCGTGCTGCCCTGATGGGGTTCGACCGTCTCTATTTCCAGGCCGCTGTAAAAGATAGTGCACCTGCCGCCGACCGTGACAGCGTCATTGAGTCTCTGATCGGGAATACGTTCTGCGTCCAGGCTGTCATGTATCTTCTCGGCTCGTGGCTCGCTCAGGTGGGGGCACTAGCGGCCGCCATCCCGGGCAGCAGCTGCCTCGCTGTGGGCACGTGCGAGGCGAACTGGAACGTGGTTCCCGACTTCCAGCAGCCGGGACATCGCGACCCGCGGTTGGAACGCAGCCTGATCGTGGAGTTCCTGAGGGTCGCGGACCGCGGGGGCACGGACGTCCGGCTTGACACCGGGGCACCCTACCGAGCCCGCGCGTGGCCGCGGGCAGCTCTCCGTACGCACCTCTGGGCCTGGCGGATCGCCAAAGGGTTTCGCTGGCAGCGGCCCGGGCACATCTCGGCGCTGGAGCTGGAGGCTGCAGTGGCTGGAGCGCGCTGGAGGTGCCGAGCGGTTGAGAACCACCGCTGCCGCTACCTGCACATACTGGATGCCCAAGCGATCGCGGCAGTCAGCACCAAGGGCAGATCGAGCGCGAGGGCTTTGCAGCCCGCGCTCCGCCGTCTCAACGCCCTCCTCCTCGCGACGGCAGGGTACCCGCTGCACGGCTACTGCGACACCGACGACATGCCCGCCGACACGCCGTCCCGCTGGAGCTTCGGCCGCCGCTGCCTCGCTCCCAGCGCGGCCGCCGGCAAGGGCCAGGAGGGCCGCCCCCAGCAAGCGTGCAGCACAAGCAGCGGCAAAGGTGAGCCGGGTCACAGCTCAGGCGATGGCGCGACGAGCTGCAGCGAGATCCCAACCGCTGAGGGAGGCGATGGTCACGCCACTCACCCTGCAGCGGTACCGTGCGGCAGTCGATGAAGTCGTTGATTTCTGGATCCAGGAGCACCGGCAGCCGCAGACGCCCGCTCAGGTCGACGCTGGCGTGGCCGCCTTCATTGAGAGCCGCTGGCTGAGCGGAGGATCTTTGTTCGAAGTTAATAATGCTATTGCTGGCATCACGCACGCTTTCCCGCCCGTGCGAGGGCACCTGCGGGACAGCTGGCGCTTGGCCAAGACGTGGCAACGACTGGAGCCAGCTGGGCGGGCGCTGCCGATTGGTCCGCTGATCGCGGCAGCATTCGCTGGTGCATTTGCAGCCGTAGGCCAGCTCGGTGCTGCGGCGGTGCTGGCTGCGGGCTACGATGCTTTCCTCCGGACGGGTGAGATGACCTCGCTCGTGTGGTCCGATGTACAGCTGTACCCACTCCGACGAATGGCCGTGCTGCAGCTGCGCAACGCCAAGAGCCAGCATCAGACTGGTGCCCGAGAGTTCGTGCTCGTGCGGAGTGGTGTAGCGGTCGCCCTCCTTGCTAGAGCAAAGGCTCAGGCGCACGGACAGGACTTGTGCCTCGGAATGGAGCCAAACAGTTTCATGAACACTTTCAGCCGAGTGCGTGAGCTGCTGGAACTGCAGGATGCTAAGCTCACCCTCTACAGCTGGCGGAGGGGCGGCGCCTCCGCCGACTTCCGCAGCCATGGCTCCATGGAGCAGACGCTGCTCCGAGGCAGATGGGCCTCGGCGCGCACGGCCCGCTTGTATGTCCAGGATGCCGTCGCCGAGGCCACTCAATTAAATCTCTCGCCCGCGCAGCGGAAGCGCTGCGGCCTGCTCGCGTCCCGCCTGCGAGCAGAAGCGAGATGAACTTTTCTTGTTTTGTACTGCCTGTCTGTCTGTCCCGCCCATCCTCCACCTTTCTTCCCTCATTTCATTACAACGAAGTGGAGGGCATAAGTAAGAGCAAAGGGAGCGGCTTTTGCCAGAGTAGGGACCGTGGAGAGAGCTAGGGGGTTCAGGGGTTGGTGACGTTTAACCTCCCGGCGGTGCAAGTGTGTCAGCGCGTCTGGGACGCAGCGCGGGTGCTTAAGCGCCACGGCTGTGCCAGGCGGGTTGGGAGGCCCTTGGATGCCGCTGAAGGGACGGGACCTCTCCCAACTCCTGGAATGACCCCTGAGTAGCCCCCAGAGGTCCTGGCCTGACAAGCTCCCTGGCGGAGTGCACAAAAACAGGTGAGAGAAGCATATATGAACCTTCCAAGGAAACCTATGCGGAGTCCACCTGAGCGTGCGCGACGCCGTTGATGGATAACGGTTGAGTTTCATCCATCTGCCGTAGCTGTGTTGGCCCACCCACAGACAGGGGGCAGCATTGCTACCGTCTCGCGCGTGGCCGTGCCTGCCTCCGCGCGAGTATTTGCCAGGACGAGAGAGCTAGGGGGTTCAGGGGTTGGTGACGTTTAACCTCCCGGCGGTGCAAGTGTGTCAGCGCGTCTGGGACGCAGCGCGGGTGCTTAAGCGCCACGGCTGTGCCAGGCGGGTTGGGAGGCCCTTGGATGCCGCTGAAGGGACGGGACCTCTCCCAACTCCTGGAATGACCCCTGAGTAGCCCCCAGAGGTCCTGGCCTGACAAGCTCCCTGGCGGAGTGCACAAAAACAGGTGAGAGAAGCATTTATATATATATATATATATAACAAAAAAAAGAAGCGAGTTCATCCTTACAGTTTTTTTCAGGCTCCGACCGCCGACGATGCCCGCAAGGAGCCCCAGAATGGCTCCAGACGGCCCCAGACACCCTCAAGGATAACCCTAAGACGCCCGAGGAGCCTGCAGACGCCGCCTACGACAGCTCCGACCAGTGCCCATGGATGCCCACCAAAGCCGCCACAGTGCACAGCATGACCGCCCGAGGGCGAAATTTGACGTCTGGGCCCGAGGACGAGTCTTAACGTGAGGGTCCCGCGCCCCCCGAGCTTGAGGACAAAATTCTAGACGCTTCGCGTATCCCCACCAGCCCTCCTGGCGGCCCCCACCAGTCCTCCTGGCGGTCCCGCGCCCCCCGAGCTTGAGGACAAAATTATAGACGCTTCGCGTATCCCCACCAGCCCTCTAGACGCTTCGCGTATCCCCACTTGGCCGACGGTCCTTTGGACCACCCTGGTTCTCGCGCTTCGCCGACGTCCGGGGCTTCGCTTTTGCATTTCTCTTTCCGATCTCGACCGACGGTTCGTTGGCCACGGCCACCCTGGTGCCCACGCAGTCGACTGAGGTACGGTATCGCGCTTTCTCTCGGAGCTGTCCCTGATCGTCGTTGACTTTCCGACTTATGGCGCATCCGACGGACTTGCAGCTTTGCGCGCTGGCAGTTCCCCTCAGTCTCAGTCCTCTCAGCCACCCACCTGAGGACTCGGCCAGCGCATAGCTGTTGCCTCGCGCGTTGCTTTGCTCTCTTTTTTTCTCGCGTTTCCTCTGCCTAATTAGTCTCTGCGTAGCCCGCTTTGACCTGACTCGCCGCCGGCGCGCTCGCCCGCGGCCGCTGACTAAAAAGTGATCCCCACCAGCCCGTCCAGAAATAGTCCCAGGGGAGTGGAGGTTATGAGGGAAGCGGGGGAGCATGCTGAAGAACAAAGGGCGGGGTGAGCCGCCATATACCCCAAGAGGGGGAAGATGTAGGAGGAGCCGTCGTCGTCGGAGTAGGAGGAGTAAGAGGAGGAGCAGAAAGAGGAGCAGGAGCAGGAGGGGGAGGAGGAGGAGGAGGAGGAGAAGGAAGATGAGGAGGAGGAGATGGAGGACTGCGAGGACGAGGAGGACGAGAAGGAGGAAAAGGAGAAGGAGGAGGAGGAGGGAGGAGGAGGAGGGGGAGGGGGAGGAGGGAGGAGGAGGAGGGGGAAGGAGGGAGGAGGAAGAAAAAGAGGAGGAGGAGGAGGATAATGGCGAGCTTGGGGGCCTCTTGGGCCGTCTTTGGGGCCTCTTGGCGGTCCCGGGGGCCTGTTGCGTATATCGGGGAGCCTCTTGTGGCCTCTTGGGGGTCTCTTGGGGGCCTCTTGGAGGACTCTTGGGGCCCTCTTGGGGCGCTCTTGGGGCCCTCTTGGGGCGCTCTTTCGGCGCTCTTGGGAGCCTTCGGGGCGCTCTTGGGGCCATCTTGGAGGAGATCTATCGAAGAAGGGGGGGTCGTATATTAGCGCTGCCCCTCTAGAGTGCCTCGTGTCGCCTCTGAGGCCCTTCTTGAGGCCGAAATCTTTCCAAAACCTACAGAAAATCCATGTTTTGTGCTTTTTCGCTTTTTCGCTCTTGGAGCCATCTTGGGCGATCTTTGGAGCCTCTTGGGGCCTCTTGGGGGTCTCTTGGGAGCCTCTTGGAGGCCGCTTGGGGGCCTCTTGGGGCCTCTTGGGGCCCTCTTGGGGCGCTCTTGGGGCGCTCTTGGGAGCCTTCGGGGCGCTCTTGGGGCCATCTTGAAGGAGATCTATCAAAGAAGGGGGGGTCGTTTATTAGCGCTGCCCCTCTAGAGTGCCTCGAATCGCCTCTTGGGCCCTTCTTGAAGCCAAAATCCTTCCAAAACCTAAGGAAAGTCAATGTTTTGGACTTTTTCGCTTTTTCGCTCTTGGAGCCGTCTTGGGCCATCTTGGGAGCCTCTTGGGGGTCTCTTGGGAGCTTCTTGGAGGCCGCTTGGGGGCCTCTTGGGGCCTCTTGGGGCCCTCTTGGGGCGCTCTTGGGAGCCTTCGGGGCGCTCTTGGGGCCATCTTGGAGGAGATCTATCAAAGAAGGGGGTGTCGTATATTTGCCTTGACCCTCTAGAGTGCCTCGAATCGCCTCTTGGGCCCCCCAAAAGAAAATCAATGTTTTGTACTTTTTCGCTTTTTCGCTCTTGGAGCCGTCTTGGGCCATCTTGGACGTCCCAACGACCCGCGGAACCCCTCGTCCAGGTCGGTGGGGAGGGGTAAGGGGAGCGGTAAACCCCTCCCCGAAGGGAAAGAAGGGGGTTGGCAGAGGAAACGCTCTAGACCACCTACGCCCTAAAGGGCTGGTGGGATTTAACGCGAGGGTGGCGTGTTGAATTTTGGCCGCCGCTCCCGGAGTCCATCGCTGAGGCCTCCGGCCTGCCGCGGACAGATTTAACACACTGCCCAGGCGTTAAACGTTGTCCTCAAGCTCACCGCGGCTCCAGGAGCGTCTCGGCGCAGAAGGGATGCGCTTTTCGGAAATACCCCCCCTCTTCCTTCCCGAAAGAGGCCGTAGTCCACGGGTCAGCCCAGAGATGCCGGCCCCTGGGGGCGGGGCGACCGCCGAGATCGAGGCCCTGCACACGGAGCTCGAGACCACCGGCAACCTTGGGAACAGCTCCGAGGCTCTCGGCCGACGCCGCGGCCACAGCGGCAGCGACGCCGGCAGACCGTGCGGCGACGCCCAAGACGGCCCAAGAGGGCCCCAAGAAGTCCCAAGAGAGGCCCAAGACAGGGACCCGGAACCGAAAAATCGAGGCCTCCACCCCAAGAGGCCCCCAGGAAGCCCCAAGGCGCCCCAAAGAAATGCCAGGACGTCCCAAGACATCCCCAGGAGGCCCCATGACGCCCCAAAGAGGCTCCAAGAGGCCCCCCAGAGGCCGCCAAGCGCCCCAAAAGGCCCCCAAGAGGCCCCAAAAGAGGGCCCAAGAGGCCCCAAGACGCCCACAAAGTGCTACCAAGAAGCCCCCAAACTGTCTCCCAGAGGCTCCCGAGAGGCCAACCACGAGATCCCAACCAACATCCACGAGATCTCTTACCCATTACCCAGGCCCGCGGCGAGATTGCCCGCAGGCCACTACAGCCGGTTCCGGCCCTACGTATACCAGCACCCGCACCCTTCAAGGGTGCGCTGCTCTCTCGGTTCTGCTGGCTTCGACCTGCCAGAGCTCTGAGCCGCTCCCCGACGGCTCCAGGACGCCCATGGAGCGTTCCCCGACAGCTCCCAGACCCCCACATCGCTCCAGGACGGCCCCAAAGACGCCCAAGAGAGCCGAAGCCGATCCGGCCAGAGCCTCACGACGGCTTCGAAATGCCCCAGAGACGTGCCTCGAGGGCCCCGTGGACCGCGCCAAAAGGCACCAATTACCGTTTTCCGAAGGTTTGGGAGGATTCTTGCTCTTCCCGCCATTTCGGGACACGAACGGCCCTTCACGGCCCCAGACCCCAGACGGCCCAAGAAGGCCCGTAGACGGCCCACAAGGGCTCTAAGACGGCCCAAAAGAGCTTCAACTGACCCCCAAGTCAGCCCCAACCTGGCCACAGATCCCGCCCGAGCGGGCCCAAAGCGACCTCCGAGACGGCCCGAGACCTCCAAGATGGCCCCAATGCGCTCCAAGAAGAGCTCCAGATGCTGCCCAAGAGGGCCGAAAACGACCTCCGAGACGGCCCGAGACCCTCAAGATGGCCCCAAGACCTCCCTGCGCGGCCCCCAACTGAGGCCCGCAAACGTGTTCCCCTTCTTCTGACCATGCCTGAAAAACCATGTGTTTTTGCTAATCGCCCCCAGGCCCTGCGCGATTAGCAAAAACCCATTCCTTGTCACGCTTCCAGGTCAGTGCCCATGGAGCTCCCCCGACTGCTTTCCGGGGTGGCCCCCAGACGTGGCCCCGTACACGTCGGCCCCACACGTGGGCCCCACACGGGACCCCCAAAGGCGGCCCCCACATAAAGCTTCCGAAGGTCGCCCCTCCCGCCCCAGTAAGCGTGGCCCCCGAACGTTGCCCCCACGAGTAGCCCCCAGGCGCACCCAAACCTGGCCCCCACACATAGCCCCCAACCATTGCCATCAAACGTGACCACACATCTGCCTCCGAAGGTCGCCCCTACCGCCTGCCCCAGGGACGCCCGAGCTGTTCAACTTCGACGAGCTGGTCGCCTATGGCGTGCGAGTCCAAGGCTCAGCACGCCGTGGATTTAATCCGCGGGTTCACACTAGTCAGCTACAATGCTGGGATCAGCGCGTGCGAGAAGGGCGAGCAGTGGCAGCGAGCGCTGGCGCTGCTGAGCGAGATGTGGGAGGCGGAACTGGAGCCTGCCGTCATCTGTACTACAATGCAGGGACCCGCGCGTGCGAAGAAGGCGATTCGGACCAAACAAGCGTAGCAGGCGCCCCGGCGGCCCCTGCGAGCCCCAGCTGGCCCCGGCGCGCTCGGAGACGCTCCAAGATGGCCCAAGAGCGCTCCGAGCCGTTCCGGGAGGGCCCCAAGACGGCCCAAGAGGGCCTCCGAGAAGGTCCAAGAGCGCTCCAAGACGCCCAAGATAGCCTCCCGACGGCCCAAGAGGCCTCCCAACCTGCTCCTTGAGGACTCCAAGACGAGCCCCAAGAGAGCCCGAACAAGGACAAATCGTCCCAATTCTTTGGGAAAACGTGCATGTTTGAAATTCCCGAGCTTATAATGTTCAAAGAGTCTCAGCCGGCCATCAAGGCTCCCAACATCGCCGACGCTCCAAGACGGCCGAAGAGACCCACAAGACCGCCCCAGGACGGCCCAACATGCCTCCAAGCGCGTCCCCAGACGGCCCAGGGAAGCCCAAGATGGCCCAAGAGGCGCCCAGGACGGCCCCAGGGGACCCCAAGCCAGGCCCAAGAGGGGGCCAAAGAACGGGGAAAAACCCTGACACTCCGAGCCCTGGGCCCCCATACGCCCACACAAGGCCCCAAGACCCCCCCAAGGGAACACCAAGAGGTCCCCAGAGGCCCCCAAGAAGCCCAAAGCAAGCCCCAAGACGGCCCCAAAGAGGCCCCAAAGCTGCCTCCAAGAGGAACCCCAGACGCCTCTGAGCCATTACCCAGCACAGGCACGGTGGCGGATGACAGGAAGCGCCTCCGGCGTGCACTGTTGGTTCTGGTGCTTTGGAGGTTTTAAAACGAGTTGAGCAGAGGGGCCGTCTTGGTGATGTTCTCGGCTTCCCTTGTCCACACAGAGACAGCAGGAACCGTCCAGTCGCTTCCCTGCTGCAGTTCATTCTCAAGTTGTTTGTCGGTCTCAGATGACTGCGCCCCCTGGCCACCTCGCAGTAGTGGCCCTGGGGCTGGCCAGCCTGATCGCGCTGCTCTCAGAGGGCCTGCATTCGCCATTGGAGCCGGGGCTTCCTCCTTGTGCTCTGCAGGCCGTGTGCCCGCCAGCGTGGCTGCCGCCCGACCCCGACAGCTGCCCACCATGCCCCGATCTGGAGGCAGCGCCTTGCCCCGTGGTGCAGCCGGTGTGTCCTGTGGTGGAGAGTTCGAAGCCTGAGCCCGAGGTGGACCCTTGGGGCTGGATCGCAGCGGCTGCTCCTGGCGTGACGGTCGCGCTCTTGGGAGAACTGCGCCGGCTGGTGCATCGCTGCCAGCGCCACAGCCGATCGGAAGAAGATGATCGCTCGACGTCACCTGCCCCCGCTCGCCGCGGCGGAGGAGTGGTGCGCTGAGCTGCCCGCCGGATCGCTGATCCGCGTCTCGTACGATGGGGAGGCCATGGACCACGCCAGGATCGTGCTCTGGCCGAGCCGTCGCCGAGACGCGCGGGGGCGGCAACGGGGGAAGTCGACGCACTGGGTGCTGTCCGCCGACGGCGACGTGTGGGAGGAGGATTTGAGCGGGATGAGTCCCGCGACGGGGCCTTCGGGAGGATCCATCCTGGACCAGGTGACGGGGAACAGACGGTCGCCGCTTGTACAGGTCCCGCCTGCTCCCGAGCCTGGACGAGATCCTGGAACGCGCAGCGGAGTGCCGAGGGACTATGCTTGACCGGGGCCAGCGGGAGTCCGAGGGCGCGGAGCGTGTGATGCTTCCCGACGTTGTTGAGCGACCTGGCCGAGAGTATTTCCCGTGGTTGACGGGAGAGCGGCTGCGGGTGCTGGCGGAGCCGCTGCCAGGGATGCCCGTCGGCGCGGTGGTGGACCCCTTGCCCGAGGGCGTGGTGCGCGCCGGCAGCCAGGCGTTGGCCCGCCTCTCTGGAGGCGGCCGCTGGGCTCGGCTGGAGCAGGTGGACGCGGAAGGCATCGTCGAGTGGGCTGCTGGTCGACTGGAGGAGCTGCGAGGGATGCTTGGTGCCGCCCCCTTGCTGGCGCCCGCGGGGCCCGTGATCAGCGGCACCGAGACCCCTCCGCCCCAGGCGCCTGCGGACCACCCTGGTCCCGACCACCTAGCTGCCAAGCTGGGTCTCGCCGATGAGTCTGGTGCTCGGCGGGAGGCCGCGCCCGAGGAGCCAAACAATGACGTCAGAACGCTCTGGGTCGACTGGGATGAACAGGGCGAGCGCCGGAAGGACTTCCGCCGCGCCGTGGCCGAGAGCTCGAACGTAGAGTGGGACCGCCATCGCCTGCCCTCGGATCGGACGTGCCTCCGCACGTGCAAGACCATGATGAAGCTGAACGGCTCTCCTCGAGCCTGGCTGGAACGTTTCCTTGGGGAAAGGGGATATCGTCCACGGACAGGGTGGCCCACGAGCTCAGGGTGCTCTGTGACGTCCTGGAGGAGGCTGGAGAGTTCGACCAGTTCAACTTAGGTGGATTGGCGTGCTTGGAGGTTGTGGCCCTTCGATTGAATCTGTTGGTCGACGCTCACAAGACCAGCGGCACGGCGTCCTACCCCAATGCGAAGTACCTCTCGCCTCTGACGGAGGTGGGCCAGCTCGCGGCTCCAGGCCTGCGCTCACACGTGTCGAGGCGCGCCAGGGAGGAGCGTGAGTTGCTGCAGGGTGATAAGAATGCCGAGGCGGTCGCAGCGAGCGCCTCATCGTCTCGAGCTCCACCGCGCGAGACGGCCGAGGATGGAGGCAAAGGCGGTGGCCGGGGCGGCAGCGGAGGCGGCCGGGGTAACAAGAACCGATCGCGTGCCCTCGCGCCGCCCGCGCAATCATAACGAACTCGACGCAGTCGGCGGAGTGGGCCCCCGCTGGCTGGACTTCCTCTTCGGCCCGGCGAGCGCCTTTGGCTGTGGCGAGCGGGGACAGGGGCCTTTTCCTTCTTCCTCGCCTGGCCGCGCCGCCCGCCAGCAAGGGCGGCGGCCGCGCCCGGGTGGCTGGCGCCAGGCGGAGGCGTGAGCACGAATTGGCGAGTGGCGCGATCGACTCTCTCAAGTGGCTTGCTGGCCGGGAGCCCGCCGACGCTGGCCCGCCGCGCCCCTTGGACTCCATCTGGGGCAAGCGTGCTGGGATTGTGCAGTGGGTGGCAAGCGAAGCTCTTCGGCGTCGAGCCGCAGCTCCCAGCCCCTGTCCGTCCCACGAGGCGGCGCTCAGTGCGTTGCTCAAGGGGTGCTCGATCTACGACGCATCGGGCTCCCCGAGGAACCTGGCGCCCTTCGTCCGCGACCGCGTGTCCTTGCCCCCGTCGATTGTCGGCTGCCGCCAGGTGGAAGACATTGTGTGCGAGGCCGGTCGCCTTTACTTGGAGGAGAATCACAAGCGTGCGAGGCGGCCGATCCACGAGATCGATTTTGACAGCTTGCCGACTTCGTATTTTGACCCGCTGCTGAAGCGGAACAAGAAAAAGTACCACAGTATTTTGAACGATCTCACGTCACGAGGTCTCTTGCTGGCAACTTTGACACCTTCTGAAAAGGCTGGCCTCTTTTTCGTGAAAAAGTTTGACGGGCGCAAGATGCGCATGATAGTGGGCGCCCGACGTGCCAACGCCTGGTTCAACGTGCCGCCCAGCGTGCAGCTCTTCTCCTGCGAGGGCTTCGGGCGAGTATAGGTGAGGCCCCCCGAGGGCGTGGCCAGCGGCTCCGCCCGCGCGGAGGAGCTGCTGGGCAAGTTCTAGCTCTTTCTGGGGATGACGGACGTTAAGGACTGCTTCTACCGCATGCGGATCCCCCTGAGCCTAGCGAAGTTATTTTCGCTGCCGGCCGCGCCCGCCCACGTCCTGGGGCTCGCGGGCCAGGGGCTCTAGGGGGCTCGACTGGGACCGGACACCCTGGTCTTTCCGTGCATCGGCGCGCCCCCCATGGGCTTCTCGCGGTCGCTCTTCCTGGCGCAGGATGCCAACGAGGAGAGAGCGGTCAGCTCGAACCTTGGCCGGGAGGAGATATGACGATCTCCGAGAGGCTGCTCATGAGCGATCGAGGGCCCCCGGTGGTCATGGACGTCGAGCCTGGCCGCGTTGGAGGGGCCTACGTGTACGTCGACAACTTAGGCGCCATCACCCCGTCAGAGACCATCGCGCAGGAGGTCCTCGATCAGTGGGCGGGGCTTTTTGAGGGCGTCGACCTCGTCCTGCACAAGAGCTCCGTGACCTCGGGCGCGTGCGAGGCTCTGGGGACCAAGCTGGACCTCGAGCTGATGAGATCGGACGTGAGCGACGGCCGTTTCTGAAGGTGTACATGGGGCTGGGGGGCCTGCTGGCGCGCGGCCGCGCGACGGGTCGAGCCCTGGAGGTGGTGCTCGGCCACTGCACCTTCTGCGGGCTGGCTCTGCGGGGCTCGTTGAGCTGCTGGTGCGCCTCCTACCGCTTCATCCAGCGGCGCTACCTCGAGCCCGCTCGCCTGTGGCCCGAGGTCGTGAAGGAGGTGAAGATGTTCCGCGGCCTGCTCGTGCTGATGGTGCAGGACTGGTGGCGCCCTTGGACTGCTGCGTGCTCCAGACCGACGCCAGCGAGAGCGGCTGGGGCATGGCGCAGTCGTTCTGGCCGCTTCGCGTGGTGGAGGAGGTCGGGGGGCTGCCCCAGCGGGCCCGCTTTCGCTCAGCGCAGGGGCGGCCTGCGCGAGAGAGCGCGCTCGCAGCCGCCAGCCTGGTCCAGGATAGCTCGGGGATGATCCGCAGCGTCGAGAGCGTGGTAAATGAGGATTCCTCGGGGCCCGATGCTTTGCCCGCTTGGGTAGGTGATCCTGATTTTGCCGAAGTCCCCTGGGGGTGGCTCCGAAAAAGGGGCCTGGGAGGCGGTCCGCTCAGGGACCTGGCGTTTTCACGAAGGCATTTTGATCATGGAGGCCAGGGCCCTTGTTAAAGCAGTCCAGAGGTTGGCCAAGACCTCGCATGGAGTCAGCGTGCGTCAGCTTTCCCTTTCAAGTAACATGTCTGTGGTGATTTATTTCTCGAGGGCCCGATCCTCATGCTTCAGTCTTTTGGTTCAGATCCGTCGATTCTATGCCTATGCCATAGCGTTGGGTCTCTCGCCCGCCTTTCGATGGATCCCGTCGGAGTTCAATGGGGGTGACGAGGGCAGCAGGGTTTTTTTTTCAGAGAGCGACAGTAGTATAGGAACATCCCTTGTCGATGACAAGCTTGAGGCCAGTTTGAATCTGCGCGCCCGTCCTTCAAGAGCCGCCCCCGAACGAGACGTGTCTGTTGGCCCTGTCAGTAGGCGTTTTGGCTCAAAACCTTCGGTTCTGGCCGCCATCGCCGAGCTTCCGATCAATGTAGAGAGCTCTGAGCATGGGCCCGATGCGGCTGCGGGGGCTCAGCGCGCTGGTAGTCCGGGAGCCGCCGCTGCCTTCAGGCGAGAGGGTCCCCCGGACAGCTGCGGGCTCGCGGGCACTGACGGCCAGACACGTGGCAAGCCGTGCGCGGGCCGGCCCGAGGGGCGCCCAGACGCCGGCCGCCCCGCCTGCGACAGGGCGCCGACGCGCGCCGGTGCCAGCCCCCTCCGCTGCGCCAGCGAGGGCTGCACGGAAGGAGCGGCACTTCTCGGCGCTCGACGACAGGGGCGCCGACCTCGCTGGAGACGGAGGGGGGGCCACCGAGGGCGACAGCAGCTCCAGCGGCTCCGACTCGGTGATCGAGCACCTGGGGCGCGGCCGCGCGCGGATGCGGCAGCTGCGCGCTCGGAGGGCGCAGAGGCGAGCGAAGCTGTGCGCCGACGCGATCCTTGCTGCTCAGGAAGCCAGGGTGAGCCTCCTGGAGACCTTGGCCGCGACGCGGCCGACGCAGGTGAGGCACCAGCGTTACCACGATCTCTTCTACTCGCGCGTCGGCCTGAAGCGGGAGGGCATCCTCGCGAAGGCCGACGCAGAGATCGACGAGCTGTTTTGCAACTACTTGACCGAGAATTACTTGCAGGGCGAGCAGAGCAGCTATGGGGATCAGATCATGGCGGCCTGGGTCAGCTCAAACCCCTGACTTCGGGCGAATCGGGGGTCGCAAGCTACCCCGCGCCTGGCGGTCTTTCAAAGCCTGGCGCAGGCTGACCCCTGGACGGCGGCGGAAGGCCTTGGCCCTCCCGGTCTGGTGCGGCCTGGCTTGGAAGCTGGTGCGTCGAGGGCATCTTCGGCTTGCGCTCTTCCTCATGGTGGGCGTCTCGACCTATTCGCGGCCCTCGACCTTGCTTGCCGCCCGGAGGTGCGACCTCCTCCCCCCGACGACGGGGGCCAGCCGCCACTGGGCCTTGCTGACTCATCCTCGGGGGCGGAGGAAGCCCAGCAAGAGGGGCCATTTCGACGAGGGATGCCCGCTGGACTCTCCGTACCTCCAGGGCTTGGATGCAGTGTTCAAGCGACAGGGCTCGGCAGCTTCGAAGGAGCCGCTGTGCAATTACGACTACCCCGAGGCGTCGACCTTGCTCAGGGAGGCGGCGGAGGATCTCGGAGTCGCTCCCGTCACTCTGTATCAGACGAGGCACTCGGGGGCCAGCATCGACCTGGCCAAAGGATGGCGCAATCTCACTTCGGCTCGGAGGCGGGGCGAGTGGACCCAGGCCAAGTCCATGCACCGCTACGAGCACAGCAGCAGGCTGGGGAGCAGCTGCGCGAAGTTGGCCCCAGCTCTGCGTGCAGTGTGCGAACAGGTGGAGAGGCAGTTGCCCCAGATCTTGACGGGGCAGCCCTTGAGCGTGCGTCTAGAGCGAAACTAACCCAGTTGCGCCTCGGATACAGAGGGGCTCGATCGAGGGGTCGGCTCTATCGCTCTCGCCTAGGGAAAGGACAGTACCTGGCCGATCTTTTTGCAGGCTGCAGTGCGATCTCGCGTGCGGCCGACAGTTTGGGGTTCCGCTCGCGAAGATGGGACGTCATCCATGATGCAGAGTGGCAGGACTTGCTTTTGCCAAAAATCTTGCAAGCCATCAGGTCAGACGCCCGTGTTGGGCGGCTGGTGGCTGCGGTGCTGGCCCCTCCGTGACAGACCTTTTCACTAGCGCATGACAGATCTCGGCCTGTGCGAAGTCGTGATGAACCCTGGGGTTTCAACGATTCTTTTCTGACTGCTGCCGATGCGGCAGCTGTGCACCTCGGCAATCGTCTTGCTCGAGTCGCTTTGTCCCTGTTCAGATTTTTTCTACGGCGAGGCATTCCTGTCATGCTCGAGCATCCGCTGACCAGCCGACTCTGGCATACTCCAGAAATGTGCGAGCTCTCCCATTGTAAGCATGTCTTTTTAGTCGAGCTCGACCAGTGCCAGTACGGCGCTTAATGGAAGAAGGTTACTAAGATTCTGTGCGGCAATGTGAACCTTGAAGATCTGACTAAACTCACCCAGCGATACAGACCAAAGGGCTGTATGTGCTCGAAGACCCAACGCCCCCACTGGCAGCTGAGCGGCGGGGGGCCAGGTGGTCTCCGTCGTACACGCATCGCTTCTGAATATTCCATAGATATGGCGAGGGCCATGGTCTCGACTCTGCTGGCCAGCACCGTTGAAACTAGAGCTGGCCTCACCCACCCTTTCTCTTCCCGCACAAGTGAACATCCTCATTGGATTCTTTCGGGATGATTTGGGGAACGGAGTTTTAAGGCATGCCTTTAGACTCCCGAAGCCTCTGGCCACGACGAGTCCAGAGTTTCGCTAGAATCAATCTCCGCAAAAAGAGGGACCGTTGCTCTGGAGGTTTTAGAACGGGTTGAGCAGAGGGGCCGTCTTGGTGATGTCCTCGGCGTCCCTTGTCCACACAGAGACGGCATGAACCGTCTAGTCGCTTCTCTTCCCTGCTGCCGTTTATTCTCAAGTTGTTTGTCGGTCTCCCACCCCCCCAACCCTGGGGGAGAAGGAGTTTTGAGGCATGCCTTTAGACTCCCGAAACCTCTGGCCACGACGAGTCCAGAGTTTCGCTAGAATCAGTCTCCGCAAAAAGAGGGACCGTTGCTCCATTTGTTCTAACTAAGGGCTACGGATCCCATGCGGCACCTCGCTGGCGGATGACGGGAAGCGCGCTTAGACTCGAAGAGTCGCGCGATGGACGTTGGTGTAGACCCGGAGGGAAATATTTATCGTTTGGGGGGAGTGCAGAGGGGGGAAGGGTTCGGGTTTGCTCCTCCGTCAGCCCCAGGCGGATTCCCCAGAATGGCCATTTCGCCTGAGACATCCTCACAACATGGAGATGTTGGAGGCTATCGTTTAAGGCTTCTTATATTACACATGACGATTTCGCCTGAAACATCCTCACAAAATGGGGATACTGAAATCGGTCGCGGAGTCTTCGGGTCTGCAAAAGTGGGGCTCTCGCCTGAGACATCCTCGAAACAATAGGATGTTGAACGAACTGTTTTAAGACCTCTTGTTTGACAAATGAGCCTTTCGCCTGAGACATCCTCAGAAAATTGAGATATTGAAATCGCTGGCGAAAACTGCGGATTTTCGAAAATGTTGATTTCGCCTGAGACATCCTCCTAACATTGAGAGGTTGAAGTAGATGTTGTACGACATCTTTGAGGGACGCTCTCGAAGGATCTCCACGATTGCCCAAAGGGCACAGCAGGTTCAGTTCACTCCCCGCGCGAGTTCATCTCTCACCGATTCAACGCGGGGTGCCAGGTGGAGCTGGCTGCCCATGTCAGTTAGTAGCGTCGCTGAACTCAGGCGGGGAGTGAACTCTAGCTGGTATTGGCCCTGATCCTCCGCGGGAATCAGCCCCCGCCCGCCGTCCACATATGTTATAGCTGTTCGGCTCACCCGGTCTCAGTCTGTACTATCGGAGAGACCCTTGCACGTACATTTATCTCGCGGTATTTCGCGTTTTCATTTTTCCTTGCAGAATCCTATTATTTCCGTACGTTTCGGGTGAGCACCACGTCTCAACTTGCGCGGCTAGTGAACCCTATCTGGTATATTTTAGGGAGTTCGGGTGAGGGCCACGTCTGAACTTGCGCGGGTAGTGAACTCCACCTGGTACCCCTTGTGGACGGTCGGGAAGAGCGCCTAGGCGACATGCGACATCAATGCTGGTGCGCGTTCTTGCCAGGCTCTTCGATTTCACCCGCTTCCCGTTCATGTCAAGATACGTTACGGAAAAATGGCCGTTTCGCTCGAGACATCCTCGAACAATCGGCTCCAGAGGGGACTCCGAACTGGCATTGTCTTGGAGTCGCTCCCGGAGAGTTTCAAAACGGCCCCAAAGAGCCCCCAAAGGCCCCCAGGGGACCCCCGAAACGGCCCAAGAGACCCCCAAGAGGCCCCCAAGAGGCGCCCAGAGGCCCCCCCGAGCGCGCGAAGAGGCCCCAGGACTGGCCAAGAGAGCCCCAAGACGGTCCAAGATAACGCCAAGACAGCCCAAGAGAGCCCCCACAGACCCTCGAGAGACGCCTGGACAGTCCAAGAGGGTCACAGAAGCCTCCAAGAGGCTCCCAAGATGCTCCCCACGGGCCCCAATCAGGCCCCCAGAGCCCCACGACAGTCCAAGATAACGCCAAGACAGCCCAAGAGACTCCCACAGACCCTCGAGAGACGCCTGGACAGTCCAAGAGGGTCACAGAAGCCTCCAAGAGGCTCCCAAAATGCTCCCCAGGGGCCCCAACGATGCTCCCAAGATTGCACCAAAGAGCCCTTCACAGCTCACGAGGTCCATCACATGCCCAGGACGGCAGACTAACTCGACATACCAGCGAGGCAGTACAGCACGGCTGAGTTCTACCTCGGAGTTGAGCGGGGGACCAGCACAATGAACCGATAGCGCGTGTGTTGGTCTGCTGTGGTACTTCTCTGAATTGTTTTGACGTTCTCAAGCAAACGTTCTCTGACAAGCGCGGTGGACAAAGCGGTGCTTCCCGTTCTTGTCTGGTCACGTTTCGCCGAAGGCCATGATGCGTGCCAGAAGGTCCTCTGTCTTGAAATGTCCGCCGGGCTCTCCAGGCCGCCCTGCGAGCCCCCATGCCGCTCCGAGACGACTCAGAAACGCCCACGAGGGCGCCCGGACAGAGCAAGAGGGACCCAACCGAGCCCCATGTCGGCCCCATTGGCCTCCAAGGCAGGCCAGGAGGCTCCCAAGGCGGCCCAGGAGGACCCCCAGGAGGGACCCAAGAGGCAAAAATTGGCCCCTCCCCTTCGGAAGACGTACATTTTTTATATGCCGGCTCTTTTCGTCTTCACCGCGTCTAAGACGGCTATACAGGCCTTCCCGATGGCCCCAAGACGCCCCGAGAGCACCCCAGGAGGGCCCCCAAACGGCCCGAGGCGGGCCCACGACGAGTCCAGAGACGCCCTAGACGGCCCAAGAGGCAACCAAGACAGCCCAAAGAGCGGTCAATAACGGCCCAAGACGGCCCCAAGACGGTCCGAGCTGCGCCCAAGACGGCCCCACACAGCCCCAAGACGGCCCAAGAGGCACTTAAGACGGCCCAAGAGGGACCCAAGGGATCCCCAGGAGGCCGGAAAGAAGCCCCCAAACGGCCCCCCAGAGGCCCTATGTGGCTTCCACCTTGCCTCTAAGAGAGGGGGGTCGGACGAGAGGCGAGGGCTGGACCGCATGCCCACAAGAGCTGCTTTCAACGCTCTGGGGCCCTTCCATGCATGTCTTTTGGGGAGCGGTCCAGAGCGCCCCGGAGCGCTCCGGGAGCCCTTCGGGCGCTCCAGGACCCTTGGAGGCTCCCCAGATGGCGCCATGAGGGCCCAACACGGCGCCATGAGGGCCCCAGACGGTCCTTGCACGCTCCGGGAAGCCCCACAGAGCGTCCACGAGGCCCCTCAAATGGGCACGACACGACCCAAGCGAGCGCCAAGGCGCTCCGAGAGGCCTCCAAAAGGCTTCACAAGAGGGTCCCGAGAGGTCAAAATCGTTTGTTGTCCGAGGCTTTTCCAAAGATTTCCCGCTCGCCGCCAATTTAGATTTCGGACACTCGAAGCAGCCCTGGAAGACTTCAAGGCCACCCCGAAAGGACCCAAAACGCCCCCCGGAGGCTCCCAGGAGGGCCCCAAGACGGGCCTAGACCGCCCCAGCACGGCCCAAGGCGCGCTGAAAACGGCCCAAGACGGCTCCAAGACGGCTCCACGAGGGTGCCAACACGGCCCTAGACGGGCCCAGCACGGCCCAAGGCACGCTCAAGACGGCCCAAGACGACTCCAAGGCGGTCCCATGAGGGTGCCAACACGGCCACAGATAGGCCCAGGACGGCCCAAGGGGGCGCCCAGTCGGGGCCTCAAAACGGGCCAAGATGGCAAGAGAGGCAAACATAGTTTTATTCCAATTGTTTATTGATACAGCCTTTGCGTTTGCCGCCATTTCGGCGGTCGGATGCCCCAAGAGGCCCCACAGAAAGTCCCAGGAGGGTCCGAGGAAACGCCCAGGAAGGCCCCAAGACGGGCCAAGACAGCCCCAGCACAACCCACGGCGCGCTGCGACGGCTCAAGACGGCTCCAAGACAGCCCCAAGAGGGTGCCAACGCGGCCCCTGCTGAGCCCAGGACGGCCCAAGGAGGCGCACAGGAGGGGCCCAAGACGACTCGAAGGCGGCCCCTTCACGGCCCCAGACGGCTCCAAGACAGCCCCAAGATAGTGCCAACAAGGACCCCGATGGGTCCAGGATGGCCTACGGACGCGCCCATGAGGGGCCCACGACGAACCAAGACGGCCCCATCACGGCAAACGGCGCCCTCAAGACGGGCCTAAACGGCTCCAAGACGGCCCTTTGAGGGAGCCAACACGACCCCACACCCTTCGGGCGAACACTTGGGGGGGCTGGGAGCTTGCGACAAATCTCCCACATTCACTGTCCTGCCCCATTCTGTTCGCCTGGAGGCCTCCTCCAACCCTGTGGGCGAACAAGAGGAAACCCAGCGGGCCGCCAACCCTGGGGCCCGTGGTCCCCGCGCCGCTTGGGCAGAAGACGAACGCCGGGTCTGACAGGCCAGCTACCGCCCCCCTTTGCCCGATATGCTGTGCCATTCTGTTCCCCCAGGGGCCTTGGCAAACTCTTCGGGCCAACCAGACTGGACCCCTGGGACAGCAGCCAATTGATATGACCCAGGCACCTCTCCGCACTCTTCGGACCACAGACCCTCTGGGCGAGCAGAATGGGACTTGGCGAACAAGCCCTTCCGTTGGCGGCGATGCGACTGGATCGCACCATCAAGGCGTGCCCAGAGGTGATGACCGACCCCACAGCGGTGTCTGTTGATATTTTACTGAATTTCAAATTCTAGACGCTTCGCTTATCCCCACCAGCCCATCCCGAAACGATGTCCAGGCGAGTTGAGGTGATCAGGGAAGTGCGGCAGCAAAGAGGAGGACGGCCGAACCGTGCAAAGGAGTGAGGAGGAGAAGGAGGAGGTGGATGGATGGATGGATGAGGGAGTGGGAAGACGGAGGATGAATAGGATGAGGAGGAGGCGGAGGAGGAGGAGGAGGAGGAGGAGGAGGAAGAGAAGGAGTAGGAGCAGGAAGGAGGAACAGGAGGAGGAGGAGGAGGAGGAGGAGGGCAAGCACAAGGGCCAGAGGTCTCTTGGATGCCTCTAGGAGCCTCTTGGAGTATCTCTTGGGCGATTCTTGGGGGCCTCTTGGGACGTCTTGGGGGTCTCTTGGCGATCTTGGGGGGCTCTTCGGGGTCTTGGGTGCCTCGGGGGGGGGGCCTCTTGGGGCCTCTGAGGGTCTTCTTGGAGGCCTTCTGAGGGCCTCTTGGGGCCCTCTTGCTGCCATCTTGGGGCCATCTTGGGACCTCTTGGGGCCTCCTGGGCGCTTCTTTTTGTGCCATCTTGGAGGAGATCTATCAAAGAAGAGCTGAGCTTTAATTAGCGGTGCCCCCCCAGGAGGCCAAAATGGGGCCAAAACCCTGCTAAAATCAATGATTTTGGCTTCCTCGCCGAGGCTGTTGTTTTGGACGCTCTGACCGCTCCCCGCCCCTCCTGTCCAGGTCAGTGGGGAGGGGGTAGGGGGAGGGGTAAACCCCTCCCCGAAGGGGAAGAGGGAGGGGCGGAAGAGGAAACGCCCTAAACCACCGACGCCCAGAGGGCTGGTGGGATTCCCTTTAAGCTCTCTTGGGCCATTCCTGTAGATCCTTGCGCTCCCCGGCGCTTTCGGTGGTTTTCCCCGATGGCCTCCCGAGCCCTTCCCCAGGCGCTCCTGAGACGCCTCAGATGGGCTTCGACTTCGACGCACATCCCCGAGAGACTTCGAAACTGCCCTCAATAGGAGGGGGGTGAACGAGCAGTGCGCCGGGGCCAAGCTGCTGGAGCGCTGCAAGAGCTCGGACACGAAGGCGCGGTCTCGCTGCCGCCGCCCGAGCCGCCGCCGTGTTTGTAGATTTTCAGTGCAATCTGTGCCGTTCCTCCGAGAACCATTCCAGAAAGATGTCGTGGACGGAGTCCACGGGTCAGCCCTAGTCTGTACCATAATTCTGGGCGAAGCGCTTGCGAAAAGGTCAAGCAGTGGCAGCGCCCCAGGCCGCCCAGAGAGCTCGCGGGCCGCCCAGAGAGCCTCCGGGCCGCTGCCCGACGGGCCCGGGAGGCCCCCGGAACGCTCGCGGACTGATCCAGGATTCCCAGATCGCCCCAAGACGGCCTCAGGAGGTCCCGAAGACGGCCCAAGAGGGTCCAAGAGTGTATCCGAGACGCTTAAGATGGCTTCAAGACGCCTTCAAGACGGTCCGAGACGCCTCCACGAGGCCCCCAGAGCGCTCGAAGTGCACCTCCAAGAGGGGCCGCAGAAGCCAAAATCGTTGATCTTCTGTTTTTTCATAGTTTTTGGCCTTCTCGCTTTTTCGGTTTTGCGACGCTCCAAGACCGCCCAAGAGGCTCCCAAGACCGTTCCAAGACGGCCCAAGAGGCCTTCAAGACGGCCCCAAGACGGCCCAAGAGGGCCCAAAGACGATCCAAGAGTCGCCCAAGAGGGCCCAAGAGGGCCCCAAGAAGGCCCCAAGAGAGGCCCAAGACAGGGACCCGGAACCGAAAAATCGAGGCCTCCCCCCCAGAGGCCCCCAGGAAGCCCCAAGACGCCCCAAAGAAACGCCGGGACGTTCCCAAGACATCCCCAGGAGGCCCCAGGACGCCCCAAAGAGGCTCCAAGAGGCCCCCCAGAGGCCGCCAAGCGCCCCCAAAGGCCCCCAAGAGGCCCCAAAAGAGGGCCCAAGAGGCCCCGAGACACCCCCAAACTGCTACCAAGAAGCCCCCAAACTGTCCCAGAGGCTCCCGAGAGGCCAACCACGAGATCCCAACCAACATCCACGAGATCTCTTACCCATTACCCAGGCCCGCGGCGAGATTGCCCGCAGGCCACTGCAGCCGGTTCGGGGGCCCTACGTATACCAGCACCCGCACCCTTGGCTGTATCGATGCAGGGCCCGGGGGGCCGAAACCTCGGGAAACTCAGATCGTCTTGGGCGGTGTCCAAGGCCTTGGGGTACGTGTGGGGGCCAATCCTGGCGCAGTGGAATGGCCAGAACCTTCGGATTTTCGCTAATCGCGGAAGGGCCAGGCGCGATTAGCGAAAACCCGATGCTTTTTGAGACCTCCACGCCCGGCCTTCATCGGTTACGATAGCCCTCTTGGGCCCTTCGGTCGCCTCGTGGGGCGGCTTGGGGCAATCTTGGGGGTGTGAGGCCGTCTCGGACCTCGCGTTGGGCTCCCGTGGGTGGCATCTGCAGCTGTGCTGGGCCCTGCTGGGGGTCACTTGAGGCTTCGGCGACACGTGCGAGTTCGGGACCAACGCCTGGACCTGCGGCTCGTGGATTTTCCACGGGTTCACACTAGTCTCTACTACATTGCAGGAGCACGTGCGTGCCAGAAGGGCGCAGGCTCAAATAACTCAAAACCGCCCCGGGCTGGCCCCGGGCCGCCCCGGGCCGCCCAGGCAGGCCTCAGGACATGTCGAGAGGGCCCCCAGAAGCCCCCAAGACGGCCCCGGAGAGCCCCGGCACGCTTAATGATGGGCCCAAGACGCCCGAGATTCGCCCCAGGCGGCCCAAGAGGCGTCCAAGACGCCCGAAGAGGCCTCCCAAGAGGCCTCCCAAGAGGGCCCCGAGCGACAGAAATCGTTGATTTCTACTGTGTTTTTCTATGTTTTCGGCCTCCTCGCCTCGTCGGCTTCCCGACGCTCCAAGACGGCCCAAGAAGCCCCCCCGACCGCTCCAAGACGGCCGAAGAGGACCCCAAGAGAGCCCCAAGACGGGCCAGGAGGGCCCCCAGACGGTCCCAAGACGCCCCAGGACGGCCCCAGGACGGCCCAGGAGGCGCCCAAGACGGCCCAAGAGGCACCCAAGACGACCCCAGGAGCGGCCCAAGACGGCCCACGACAGCCCAAGAGGCGCCGAGGCGGGTCTCAGACGGCCCCAAGACGGCCCAAGAGGCACCCAAGACGGCCCGAGAGGGCCCTAAGAGCCCCCCCGGGAGGCCCAAACGAAGGCCGAAGAGGCTCCGAAACGGCCCCCACGAAGCCTTCAGTGCCTTCAGAATTCCCTCCAGGAGCGGGGGAGCGGACGAGAGGCGACAGGCATATTGCAGGCAAAAACGCCCCAAGAGATCCCCAAACGGCCCCCACGAAGCCCTAAGTGGCCTCAGAATTGCTTCCAGGAAGGGGGGAGCGGACGAGAGGCGACCGGCATATCGAAGGCACAAAAGAACAATGTTGGACGCTCCGAGGGCCTTCGATGTTTCTCCGTTGGGGAGAGTCGTCGCAGGATCGACGATTGCCGACCGAGGCCAGCGAATCCAGTGGAGGCCCAAGAGGCCCCCAGGAGCCCAAAAGAGATCCCCAAGAGGTGCCACGGGGCTTAACAACTGCTTCGAAGCGAGGGGGGCGGACGAGGGGACCGCCTCAGGAGGTTTTGGACGGTTTTGGGCCTCAAAATCGTCCGCTTTACGACGGTTTTGGAAGGATTTTGGCCTTCTCGCCTTTTCCGCTTTCCGACGCTCGAAGACGGCCCAAGAGGCCTCCAAGAGCGCCCCAGAACGGCCCAAGAGGTTTCCAAGAGCGCCCCAAGACAGCCCAAGAGGGCCCCAAGACGACCCAAGAGACGCTCAAGACGGCCCACGAGGGCCCGAAGACAGGCCCAAGAGGGGGCCAAGAGGGGGACCACGGACCGAAAATCCGAGCCTTCCGCCCCAAGAGGGCGCCAGGAGGCCCAAACAGGCCCCCAAGAGGCCCCAAGGGGCCGCCAAGAATCCCCCGAAGAGGCCCCAGGAGGCTCCCAAGGAGCCCAAACGAGGCCCCTACAGAGGCCCCAACAGCTTCCAAAATGGCCCCGAAGAGGCCTCGAGCCCGCCTCCGAGCTTCCTCGCCGCGAGGGTGCCAACACGGCCCCAGACCGGCCCAGGACGGCCCAAGGCGCGCTCAAGACGGCCCAAGACGATTCCAAGACGGTCCCAGGAGGGTGCGCCCAGGACGGCCCAAGGACGCGCCCGTTCGGGGCCTCAAGACGGGCCAAGATGGCAAGAGAGTCCCAGCTGGCAAAAATCGTTAATTTTCCATTGTTTACTGTTACACCCTTTGCGTTTCCCGCCGTTTCGGCGGTCCGATGCACCAAGAGGCCCCAGAAAGTCCCAGGAGGGTCCGAGGAACCGCCCAGGAAGGCCCCAAGACGGGCCAAGACGGACCCAGCACAACCCAAGGCGCGCTGCGACGGCTCAAGACGGCTCCAAGACAGCCCCAAGAGGGTGCCAACACGGCCCCTGCTGGGCCCAGGACGGCCCAAGGAGGCGCACAGGAGGGGCCCAAGACGACTCCAAGGCGGCCTCCTCACGGTCCCAGACGGCTCCAAGACAGCCCCACGAGGACCCCGATGGGCCCAGGACGGCCTACGGACGCGCCCATGAGGGGCCCACGACGAACCAAGACGGCCCCATCAGGGCAAACGGCGCCCTCAAGACGGGCCTAGACGGCTCCAAGACGGCCCTTTGAGGGAGCCAACGCGGCCCCACACCCTTCGGGCGCACACTTGGGGGGGCTGGGAGCTTGCGACAAGTCTCCCACATTCATTGTCCTGCCCCATTCTGTTCGCCTGGAGGCCTCCTCCAACCCTGTGGGCGAACAAGAGGAATCCCAGCGGGACGCCAACCCTGGGGCCCGTGGGCCCCGCGCCGCTTGGGCAGAAGACGAACGCCGGGTCTGACAGGCCAGCTACCGCCCCCCTTTGCCCGATATGCTGTGCCATTCTGTTCCCCCAGGGGCCTTGGCAAACTCTTCGGGCCAAGCAGACCGGACCCCTGGGACAGCAGCCAATTGATATGACCCTGGGACCTCTCCGCATTCTTCGGACGAGCATCTGGGGGGCCCAGGAGATTCGGACATGTCTTCCCCATTCCTTGCCCTGTCCCGTTCTGTTCGCCCGAAGGCCTCCACAGACCCTCTGGGCGAACAGAATGGGACATGGCGAACAAACCCTCCCGTTGGCGGTGATGCGACTGGATCGCACCATCAAGGCGCGCCCGGAGGTGATGGCCGACCCAACAGCGGTTTCTCTTAAGAGTTCACTGGATTTCAAATTTTCTTGAAGCTCTCTTGGGCCCTCCCTGTAGATCCTTGCGAGCCTCCCCGGCGCTTTCGGTGGCTTTCCCCGATGGCCTCCCGAGCCCTTCCCCGAGCGCTCCTGAGACGCCTCAGATGGGCTTCGACTTCGACGCACATCCCCGAGAGACTTCGAAACTGTCCTCAATAGGAGGGGGGTGAACGAGCAGTGCGCTGGGCCAAGCTGCTGCAGCGCTGCAAGAGCTCGGACACGAAGGCGCGGTCTCGCTGCCGCCGCCCGAGCCGCCGCCGTGTTTGTAGATTTTCGGTACAATCTGCGCCGTTCCTCCGAGAACCATTCCAGAAAGATGTCGTGGACGGAGTCCACGGGTCAGCCCTAGTCTCTACTACATTGCAGGAGCACGTGCGTGCCAGAAGGGCGCAGGCTCAAATAACTCAAAACCGCCCCGGGCTGGCCCCGGGCCGCCCCGGGCCGCCCAGGCAGGCCCCAGGACATGTCGAGAGGGCCCCCAGAAGCCCCCAAGACGGCCCCGGAGAGCCCCGGCACGCTTAATGATGGGCCCAAGACGCCCGAGATTCGCCCCAGGCGGCCCAAGAGGCGTCCAAGACGCCCGAAGAGGCCTCCCAAGAGGCCTCCCAAGAGGGCCCCGAGCGACAGAAATCGTTGATTTCTACTGTGTTTTTCTATGTTTTCGGCCTCCTCGCCTCGTCGGCTTCCCGACGCTCCAAAACGGCCCAAGAAGCCCCCCCGACCGCTCCAAGACGGCCGAAGAGGACCCCAAGAGAGCCCCAAGACGGGCCAGGAGGGCCCCCAGACGGTCCCAAGACGCCCCAGGACGGCCCCAGGACGGCCCAGGAGGCGCCCAAGACGGCCCAAGAGGCACCCAAGACGACCCCAGGAGCGGCCCAAGACGGCCCACGACAGCCCAAGAGGCGCCGAGGCGGGTCTCAGACGGCCCCAAGACGGCCCAAGAGGCACCCAAGACGGCCCGAGAGGGCCCTAAGAGCCCCCCCGGGAGGCCCAAACGAAGGCCGAAGAGGCTCCGAAACGGCCCCCACGAAGCCTTCAGTGCCTTCAGAATTCCCTCCAGGAGCGGGGGAGCGGACGAGAGGCGACAGGCATATCGCAGGCAAAAACGCCCCAAGAGATCCCCAAACGGCCCCCACGAAGCCCTAAGTGGCCTCAGAATTGCTTCCAGGAGGGGGGGAGCGGACGAGAGGCGACCGGCATATCGAAGGCACAAAAGAACAATGTTGGACGCTCCGAGGGCCTTCGATGTTTCTCCGTTGGGGAGAGTCGTCGTAGGATCGACGATTGCCGACCGAGGGCAGCGAATCCAGTGGAGGCCCAAGAGGCCCCCAGGAGCCCAAAAGAGATCCCCAAGAGGTGCCACGGGGCTTAAAAACTGCTTCGAAGCGAGGGGGGCGGACGAGGGGACCGCCTCAGGAGGTTTTGGACGGTTTTGGGCCTCAAAATCGTCCGCTTTACGACGGTTTTGGAAGGATTTTGGCCTTCTCGCCTTTTCCGCTTTCCGACGCTCGAAGACGGCCCAAGAGGCCTCCAAGAGCGCCCCAGAACGGCCCAAGAGGTTTCCAAGAGCGCCCCAAGACAGCCCAAGAGGGCCCCAAGACGACCCAAGAGACGCTCAAGACGGCCCACGAGGGCCCGAAGACAGGCCCAAGAGGGGGCCAAGAGGGGGACCACGGACCGAAAATCCGAGCCTTCCGCCCCAAGAGGGCGCCAGGAGGCCCAAACAGGCCCCCAAGAGGCCCCAAGGGGCCGCCAAGAATCCCCCGAAGAGGCCCCAGGAGGCTCCCAAGGAGCCCAAACGAGGCCCCTACAGAGGCCCCAACAGCTTCCAAAATGGCCCCGAAGAGGCCTCGAGCCCGCCTCCGAGCTTCCTCGCCGCGAGGGTGCCAACACGGCCCCAGACCGGCCCAGGACGGCCCAAGGCGCGCTCAAGACGGCCCAAGACGATTCCAAGACGGTCCCAGGAGGGTGCGCCCAGGACGGCCCAAGGACGCGCCCGTTCGGGGCCTCAAGACGGGCCAAGATGGCAAGAGAGTCCCAGCTGGCAAAAATCGTTAATTTTCCATTGTTTACTGTTACACCCTTTGCGTTTCCCGCCGTTTCGGCGGTCCGATGCACCAAGAGGCCCCAGAAAGTCCCAGGAGGGTCCGAGGAACCGCCCAGGAAGGCCCCAAGACGGGCCAAGACGGACCCAGCACAACCCAAGGCGCGCTGCGACGGCTCAAGACGGCTCCAAGACAGCCCCAAGAGGGTGCCAACACGGCCCCTGCTGGGCCCAGGACGGCCCAAGGAGGCGCACAGGAGGGGCCCAAGACGACTCCAAGGCGGCCTCCTCACGGTCCCAGACGGCTCCAAGACAGCCCCACGAGGACCCCGATGGGCCCAGGACGGCCTACGGACGCGCCCATGAGGGGCCCACGACGAACCAAGACGGCCCCATCAGGGCAAACGGCGCCCTCAAGACGGGCCTAGACGGCTCCAAGACGGCCCTTTGAGGGAGCCAACGCGGCCCCACACCCTTCGGGCGCACACTTGGGGGGGCTGGGAGCTTGCGACAAGTCTCCCACATTCATTGTCCTGCCCCATTCTGTTCGCCTGGAGGCCTCCTCCAACCCTGTGGGCGAACAAGAGGAATCCCAGCGGGACGCCAACCCTGGGGCCCGTGGGCCCCGCGCCGCTTGGGCAGAAGACGAACGCCGGGTCTGACAGGCCAGCTACCGCCCCCCTTTGCCCGATATGCTGTGCCATTCTGTTCCCCCAGGGGCCTTGGCAAACTCTTCGGGCCAAGCAGACCGGACCCCTGGGACAGCAGCCAATTGATATGACCCTGGGACCTCTCCGCATTCTTCGGACGAGCATCTGGGGGGCCCAGGAGATTCGGACATGTCTTCCCCATTCCTTGCCCTGTCCCGTTCTGTTCGCCCGAAGGCCTCCACAGACCCTCTGGGCGAACAGAATGGGACATGGCGAACAAACCCTCCCGTTGGCGGTGATGCGACTGGATCGCACCATCAAGGCGCGCCCGGAGGTGATGGCCGACCCAACAGCGGTTTCTCTTAAGAGT
>CAUYUJ010015860.1:664543-722043 GCA_963575745.1 Prorocentrum cordatum
TGCTGATGAGGTTGATGATGACAATGATGATGATGCTAATGATGATGATGACAATGATGATGATGCTGATGCTGATGATGCTGATGATGCTGATGATGCTGATGATGCTGATGCTGATGCTGATGATGATGATGATGATGATGATGATGATGACGACGACGACGATGATGATGATGATGATGATGATGATGATGATGATGATGATGATGATGATGATGATTATGAAAAGGGGGAGGAGGAGGATGACGGCTTCCAAAAGTGATCAATGCCATAAGCCATCTCGCCCCAGTTCCTCACTCCGACTCCGGGCTTCGCATAGGACTCTTCGACCTTCCAGGCGCTTGCTTGGCGTTCCCTGCCGGATTTGGCCCACAATCCCTCTTTTTTTTGTCGGTCTGGAGCCCTCTCCGATGCCTCCCGGGGTCCCGCCGTGTTTCACTCTTGCAGCCCTCTCGTTCCTCTCGGGGGCCTCCGCGGCCATTATGGGGCTATCTCGGAGGTGTGTTGGTGATCTTGGGGCCCCTTAGAGGGCCCCCAGACGGCCCCTGAACGCCCCGATAAGGTCGGACCCAACGCACCGACAATGCCCGACCCGATCCCAAGGGAGCCCTTGAGCGCCCCAGGTCTGGCGTCCAGAAGGGGTCAAGGAAGCCCAAGGCAGCCTCGAGACGGTCCAAGAGAATTCCGACACGGCTTCCGAACTGAAAGTGTCACAACACCATTTCAGCGCTTACCTCCAGGACGGAGTTCGCGGATCCAGCCGTCACCGTGGACGGCCTGGCGCACAGAATTTCCAGACGTCGTCGCCGTCGGCCGCCTCTGCGACAGGCGAACATGACGCCATTAATCCTGATCGCCTTGCGGCAGCACCCCTTCACCCCGCAAGTGGACGTAGTCCACGGGTCAGCCCTAGTCTCTACTACATTGCAGGGCCCAGTGCGTGCCAGAATGGTGCAGGCTCCAATGAACCAAAACCGCCCCGGGCTGGCTCCGGGCCGCCCAGGGAGGCCCCAAGATACGTCCAGAGGGCCCCAAAAATCCCCCAAGACGGCCCCGGAGAGCCCCGGCACGCTTAAAGATGCGCCCAAGACGTCCGAGAGTCGCCCCAGGAGGCCCTCGAGGCGTCCAAGACGCCCGAAGAGGCCTCCCAAGAGGGCTCCGAGCGACAGAAATCGTCGATTTCTATCGTGTTTTACCATGTTTTCGGCCTCCTCGCCTCGTCGGCTTCCCGACGCTCCAAGACGGCCCAAGACGCCCCCCCGACCGCTTCAAGACGGCCGAAGAGGACCCCAAGAGAGCCCCAAGACGGGCCAGGAGGGCCCCAAGACGGTCCCAAGACGCCGCAGGACGGCGTCAGGACGGCCCAGGAGGCGCCCAAGACGGCCCAAGAGGCACCCAAGACGGCCCCAGGAGCGGCCCAAGACGGCCCACGACAGCCGAAGAGGCGCCAAGGAGGGCCTCAGACGGCCCCAAGACGGCCCAAGAGGCACCCAAGACGGCCCGAGAGGGCCCTAAGAGCCCCCCCGGGAGGCCCAAACGAAGGCCGAATAGGCTCCGAAACGGCCCCTACGAAGCCTTCAGTGCCTTCAGAATTCCTTCCAGGAGCGGGGGAGCGGACGAGAGGCGACACGTGCGCTGGGCGCCTGAGCGGCCCCGTCGGAGAAGATCGCAGGGACGGGGACATCACGATGGCGAGCACCCCGCGCCATCACGACGTCGTGGACCGCGACGTCCGCCATTCTTGCGGGGAGTGCGCCCCGCATGTGCAGGCGCCGTATTTTAGTTGCGTTTGCACCTCCTATCTTCGGTTCCCACCACGCCTCCTATCCCAATCACCTGAACTTGCTCGCACTCCTGGCCATGCAGCCGCCATCCCTGTTGCCGTCGCCGTCGTCGTCACATCCGTGAGCTGGACGGGGCCTTCTCAGCAAAGGCAGAGGGGGGACGGAACGACGACGCCGACGGCCACGACTACGACGAAGGCAATGACGACGACGACGACGACGACGACGACGACGACGACGACGACGACGACGACGACGACGACGACCACGACCACGGCGGCAGCGTCGGCGGCAGCGTCGGCGGCCGCGACGGCGACGACGCCAGCAGCGACGCCGACGGCGACGGTGACGGCGACGGCAAATGCGACGTCGACGGCGCCGCCACGGGAGGGTCCCGACGAGGGCTCCGTACTTTCCCGGGCCCCCGAAGCAGACCGTCACGCAGACAGGCGCGCTCCGACGACCTCCGAGCAGCAGCAGCAGCTGAGGAACACAGGAGAGCAGGAGGTCCTGGAGGGTGTGGAGAGCGCCTTCAACTGGCCACGTCGAGCTGATGTCGTGGACGGAGTCCACAGGTCTGCCCTAGTCAGCTACAGCGCTGGGATCAGCGCGTGCGAGAAGGGCGAGCAGTGGCAGCGGGCGCTGGCGCTACTGTGCGAGATGTGGGAGGCAAAGCTTGAGCCTAACGTCATCAGCTACAGCGCTGGGATCAGCGCGTGCGAGAAGGGCGAGTTGTGGCAGCGAGCGCTGGCGCTACTGAGCGAGATGTGGGAGGCGAAGCTGGTTCCTAACGTCATCAGCTACAATGCTGGGATCAGCGCGTGCGAGAAGGGCGAGCAGTGGCAGCGAGCGCTGGCGCTACTGAGCGAGATGTGGGAAATGAAGCTGGAACCCAACGTCATCTAACGTACAATGCTAGGCATTGCGCGTGCCAGTACGGCCATTGGGGGCACCCTCGCCGGGCCCTGGGGGGCGGCACCTCGGCGGCTCCGCTCGTGGGGACTGTCCGCGAGGGCCCCCAGAGAGCCCACGGTGGCTTCCAGGGAGCCCCAAGAGAGCCCAAGACTGCCCAAGAGTCCCAGGAGGGCCCCAAGAGGCCAAAGTCATAGTTTTTTCCTTAAGGCAAACGTGCATTTCGAGCATATACGGCTTTTCGGCTCTCATGGCGCTGAAGACGGTCCAAGAGGCCCCCAAGACGGCCCAAGAGGCTCCCAAGAGGCCCCCAAAACGGCCCAAGAGGGCGCCAAGACGGCCCAAGACGCGCCCAAGACGGCCCAAGAGGGCCCCAAGACGGCCCCAAGAGGGGGACCTCGAACCGGAAACCCCAGCCTTCCGCCCCAAGACGCCCCCAAGAGGCCCCCAAGAGGCCCCCAAGAGGCACCAAGAGGCCCCCGAGAGGCCCAAAAGAGGCCCCAAGATGCCTGCAAACGGCACCCAAAAGGCTTCGAGACTGCCTCCGAGAGGCCCGCGAGAAGCCTCCCCAGACGGCCAACTGTGGAACAACCCCCCAACTGTGGACTCCCAGGAAGCCCCCACTGTCCCCTTGTAAAACTTCGAGAAGTTCGGGCGGCGGTCGTGGCAGCGTCCTCAGGGGCGGAAAGAAAGGGCGGGGTTGCCGCCAAGGGGAAGGGGGACTCAAACGTGCCCACGGGTGGACTCGGGAATGGGCGGGGCGTCGCCGAGATGGAGGGTGAGGGCCGCGCGTGCGTGAGATCCTGGAGCGGGTTGACAGGAGAGGGGGCTCGTGAGGCATGATACCCTGGTCTCCTGATCTGCTTCGTGGTCAGCTTGCCGTTCTGGCAGCAGATGCTGAAGTGGTGGTTCTTGATGAGCTCCTCGGAGAAGTTGTACCCGCCGCAGTGCTGGCACCGGTGCGTCATGGCACTGCCGTGGTGGGGAGCACGTTGTCGTCGGAGTACCTGGACAGGTCTAGCACTGCCATCCGCTCACCGCGGAATTGTCTCGCGTGGGCGTCGCAGTACGGGACACCTAGCAGCGTAGTGGTCGCTGGGGCGTGGCACCTGGTCGGCCATTGGCAACCCAGCGGAGGTGGGGAGGCGTCTGGCGCAATTGTGGGAGCAGATTTCCTGCGCAGTCGCCGCAGGGCGGATTGGGCTTGCGGGGTGACGGCCGCGTCCTGCGCGGCGTGGTCTTGGAAGAGCGCGAGGTAGTGGGTCCGACAGTAGTGAGTGCCGGTAGCTGCGAGCCGAGCTGTCGCAGGGGCCCCGCACCGCTTGCCAGCGCCAGGGTCAAGGAGGTATGGACACATTGGCATGTCAGCGGGGGTCCACTCCCAGCCTGGCAGGGACTGGAGCTTCAGACGCTTCTCTCGGGGGTAGGTCGCTTGAGCCCGGTGGAAGGCGTCGCGCTCACGTTTCAGCCACCTCCACAAACGACGCTCCACGGGAGGGTCGCGAGATGCAGGAGGCATGTCACGATGGTTCTGAAGTCAAGTTTCCAATAGGGAGAAGCCGTCCTCCCAGCTGAGGGCGTTGTCGCGGTCACCCCATCCGGGCAGCTCTGCCAAGGAGACGCGTTGAGCGGCAAGCCTTTTCGCTTGCGCTGCTTCGCGCTTTCCCTTTGGGGGCGTCTTCCTCCGCTGGTTGTCGACGAATGCAGCCAGACGCAATTCCTCGCGAGAATCGGAACGACGGAAGCAAGGGCTCCCCGTAGCCGTCGTGCGCTGCCAGGGAGGGGTTCTGGAGGGGTCGTATGCAAGGGCTGAGTCGCGCCTATACGAGACCGCGTAGGAAAGGGCGGAGGCGAGACGTTGCGCACGGAGTCTACGTGGAGCCCGAGCGTCGCGCCGTTCGGGATGCGTGGGAGCTCCGCGTGGGGTACCGCCCATTGTGGTCGTGGAGCCATTGGCGTAAAGCTTCAAACGTGCTCCTCCAGGCAGCTTCTCGGTGATCCCAGGACCAAGGGCCCCATTGTTCTAGGAGTTCTATCCGTTTTGGCGGCAGGCGGCCGCGCTTGTATCTTTCGCGTTGCTGTATCATCCATGCTGCATGTGTTCTTTCCTCTGGCGCCTGTGCCGCGGCTGTAGTGGGAAGTCGCCCCTGTGTGCGCACCCAGGCTTGGAGAACGCGTCGTCCCAGTCAGTGCTTTCCCAACTCCTTTAGACCCCCTGGTTTAGATCGTTCGTCCGTGAGGGGGGCAGGCGACTCGTAGAATTCAGGGTGCGTTGCGTATGGATCCGCTCTCCGAGGACAGTCTCGGCTTTGTCCGCCTTCCCTCCGCCGTGGCGTGCGGCCGGCAGCGTGGTAAAGCTCTCGCACGGCCTGGAAACGTTGGGCCCACAGCCTCCGCAACCTCTCGAGCGGGCCCTTCGCGGCCGGCCTTTCTGGACTGCGTTTGGGAGCCGTGCTGCGCCGGGGCGCGCGTCGTGGATCCCGCGCTCGATGGGGGAGCGCGGGGTGTCGTCACCTCGGGCGCTGGAGCCGCGAAGTAAGGCTGCGGAAGCACATGCAAGGGAGGAGGTGGAAGAGAGGTCGACGGGTTGAGCAGGAGCGGGAGGAGGGAGAGGGCGAGGAGGGCGATCGAGTGGAAGGGGGCGGGCGTGGAGAGCTCGAGGGGGGAAGGAGGAAAAGGAGGATGTGAAGCTGGAAGAGTAGGAACCGCAGCAGCAGCAGCCTGAAGGAGAGAGAGGAGTAGGCAGCGAGGAGGGGGACGATGAGGACAGAGCGATCTGTGTGGAGACGATCGCACCCCACGCCTCCTGGGACACGCGGCGTGCGAGAGGGGTCTCAGAAAAAAAAAGTCCCTGGGTGCCGCGGGGGGGACCACGACGAAATGTTGGCAAGCCCTCCCGAGGAAGAGGTGTCCCATGAGGTGTGGGGCACCGTTTTTACTCACAGGTGGACTCCCTCCTCTCTTGGAACTGTCTTGGGGCTCTTTTGGAGCTTTCTCGGGGCCCTCTTGGGGCCATCTTGGGGCCCAAAAAGGGGCCTACAACCTGTCACGAAGACGGCTCCTTTTCGTGACAAGTTGTTGGGCCTTTTCCATGCCCTCTTGAGGCCCTCTTGGGGCAGTCTTGGGTCCTCCTGATGGGGTCCTACGGGGGCTGAGGGCCCCCTGAGAGCTCTAGACGGCTTGCCCCCGCGTCTGGAGCTCTTGGGCCACTTCGGGCCCTCTTGGGGCCCTCTGGAACAGTCTTGGGGCCCCTTTGGAGCTTTCTTGGGGCCCTCTTGGGGTCATCTTGGGCTGGAAGGGGATAGCCGAAAAACCTTTCAGACCAAGCCGCCAACGCCCCGGAACGCTTTTTCTGGGACTGATCCCGCACGGCGCGTGTTCCAAGAGGGGTATGGTTTTTCCATACAGGTTACACTCCCTTCCTCGATTTCCTTCTCCTTGTTGCCCACGGGTCCCTCTGCACAGTGGCTGCCGTTGTTCGCCAGTCACGTCGTTCCACCCCCCTCTCGGGTTACTGCCGATACTGCCATACTCTAAAGCGAGCTGAGGGACGTAAGGAGCGGAAGCGAGCGTGCGCCCGCGGCCGCATCGGCTCAAGCGGCCCGCCGCCCAAATATGACTGCGCCTCATCGCGAGGCACACAATCGCTATCGAGACCAAAAGGATCTTCCTATTCCTTAAGATGGCACATCCCCTCCTATTGGAACAACAGAGCTGGAGCTTGGCTTCGCCAAGGCGAAGCTGTTGATTGAGCCTCCCAGCCCCCTTCAAACTTGGTAGCGGGGCTGGCCTATGGTGGTCAGCTCTTGCTCTACTCCTCACCATCCACGGCGCTATCTGGTGGACTACGGATATGGTGGAACATCAGGGTGCAGTGGGTTTGCGCGGAGGAATGTATATAGCTACGCATTATCGCAAGGACACTTGCAGCGATACCTTTGCTCAAGCGGAGGTCTCTTACTTACATCCTACATCCCTGCGCTTCTACAATCCTGATGTCCACCCACCTACTCCAAATGGAAACTTCTTGCGATACGACATATTGCCACCTCCAACCCCACGCAGACTTACGACTACCCAACTGAAGTCCCAATCGACTACGTCCGACCACGACTTACGAGGCCATTGGATTGGTGTTGCTATATTTGGGTTCACATGGGTCGCTATCGTGTGTGCGGTAGGACATATGCGTGGCGGAGACGACACAAGAACGACTGGCTCTCACTGGGACCCAGCCGGTCAAATACCTTTTCGCGAATTCGTCCGCGATGTACATGCCTGGATCAACGTGACCACAGGCAATATGACGCCCTCCCAGCAGGCTGCCGCTGTGCAGCGAGGTTTCGGGGGTCTCGCACGGACCATAGCCATGAGAGTCCCTCCAGCAGTTATCAATTTTGGCGTCAACATAGGTGGTCGCCATACTCACGACGTCACCTACATCATGCTCTTCTTAAGCGCGAAGTTCGAGAACTTAGAAGAGGAACGCCAAGTCAACTCTGGTACCGCTCCCGTTGACTTCCGAGCTCATGCGGGAGAACGCATCGACCAGACGTTAGCACGTTTTGATATAGCCCGCTGTGAAGCTGAAACAGCCGGCTTCAATATCTCCAACTTCTAAATCTTAACAGCGATTGTTTTCAGAGCTCTTCGAGTGGGGACATCGCGTGCACAACGGCTCCTGCAGTTTCTAAACCACCACTTGCCGATAAACCAACAACAATGTGACGCTCTACTCGAACGTATGAGGTCACATGCTCACATTGCTGAGAGAACACTCGGTGATGTAGGTGGTATCTTCAGTCACGGTCACCGAACCGAGACCTTATCACGTGGAGGCTAACGCAGGGCAGCCTGCCAACAACGAGAAGTCAACATCGTTTGTTGTCTTGGGTTTGTCCAAAGATTTCCCGCTTGCCGCCAATTCAGTTTTCGGACACTCGAAGTAGCCCTCGAAGGCTTCAAGGCCACCCCAAAAGGACCCAAAACGCTCCCAGGAGGCTCCCAGGAGGGCCCCCAAACGGGCCAAGACCGCCCCAGCACGGCCCAAGGCGCGCTGAAGACGGCCCAAGACGGCTCCAAGACGGCTCCACGAGGGTGCCAACACGGCCCCAGACGGGCCCAGCACGGCCCAACGCACGTTCAAGACGGCCCAAGACGACTCCAAGATGGTCCCAGGAGGGTGCCAACACGGCCACAGATAGTCCCAGGACGGCCCAAGGAGGCGCCCAGTCGGGGCCTCAAGACGGGCCAAGATGGCAAGAGAGCCCCAGATGGGACAAATCGTTTATTTTCCAGCGCTTATTGTTACAGCCTTTTTGCGTTTCCCGCCATTTCGGCGGTCGGATGCCCCAAGAGGCCTCAGAAAGTTCCACGAGGGCCCGAGGAAACGCCCAGGAAGGCCCCAAGACGGGCCAAGACGGCCCCAGCACAACCCAAAGCGCGCTGCGACGGCCCAAGACGGCTCCAAGACAGCCCCAAGAGGATACCAACGCGGCCCCTGCTGGGCCCAGGACGGTTCAAGGAGGCGCACAGGAGGGGCCCAAGACGATTCGAAGGCGGCCCCTCACGGCCCCAGACGGCTCCAAGACAGCCCCAAGATAGTGCCAACAAGGACCCCGATGGGCCCAGGACGGCCGACGGACGCGCCCATGAGGAACCCACGACGAACCAAAACGGCCCCATCACGGCAAACGGCGCCCTCAAGACGGGCCTAGACGGCTCCAAGATGGCCCTTTGAGGGAGCCAACGCGGCCCCACACCCTTCGGGCGAACACTTGGAGAGGCTGTGAGCTTGCGACAAGTCTCCCACCCTGTGGGCGAACAAGCGGAAACCCAGCGGGCCGCCAACCCTGGGGCCCGTGGGCCGCGCGCCGCTTGGGCAGAAGACGAAAACCAGGTCTGACAGGCCAGCTGCCGCCCCCCTTTGCCCGATATGCTGTGCCACTATGTTCCCCCAGGGGCCTTGGCAAACTCTTCGGGCCAACCAGACCAGACCCCTGGGACAGCAGCCAATTGATATGACCCAAGCACCTCTCCGCACTCTTCGGACCACAGACCCTCTGGGCGAGCAGAATGAGACTTGGCGAACAAACCCTCCCGTTGGCGGCGATGCGACTGGATCGCGCCATCAAGGCGTGCCCGGAGGTGATGGCCGACCCAACAGCGGTTTCTGTTAAGATTTTAGTGACTTTTTTATACTAGCCGGCCGCTCTGCGGTTGATCGGGAGTTTCTGTATATAGAAGAAGGTGCGTGCGCTTGTTGGCGAGGGTGAGGATGAGGTTTCTCCTCCTCCTCCTCCTCCTCCTCCTCCTCCTCCTCCTCCTCCTCCTCCTCCTCCTCATCCTTCTCTTGCCTCCGTCTGTCCTCCTCCACCCCGCAGCTCCATCATCTTTTCCTCCTCCTCCTCCTCCTCCCTCCTCCTCCTCCTCCTCCTCCTCCTCCTCCTCCTCCTCCTCCTCTTCCTCCTCATTCCTCCTCTGGGCACCTCCCCCGGGGCGCGGATCCACCGGATCTGTCCGGATCTGTCCGGAAACGGTGCCGGAGGCCGCTCTGGGCTCCTCTGGGCACCTCCCCCGGGGCCGGTTTTGTGAGGATGTCTCAAGCGAGGGCGCCGGTTTGGGATTCGTCGGCGGATCCACCGGATCCAGCGGATCTGTCCGGAAACGGTGCCGGAGGCCGCTCTGGGCTCCATGGGCACCTCCCCCGGGGCCGGTTTGGGATTCGTCGGCGGATCCACCGGATCCAGCGGATCTGTCCGGAAACGGTGCCGGAGGCCGCTCTGGGCTCCTCTGGGCACCTCCCCCGGGGCCGGTTTTGTGAGGATGTCTCAAGCGAGGGCGCCGGTTTGGGATTCGTCGGCGGATCCACCGGATCTGTCCGGAAACGGTGCCGGAGGCCGCTCTGGGCTCCTCTGGGCACCTCCCCCGGGGCCGGTTTTGTGAGGATGTCTCAAGCGAGGGCGCCGGTTTGGGATTCGTCGGCGGATCCACCGGATCCACCGGATCTGTCCGGAAACGGTGCCGGAGGCCGCTCTGGGCTCCTCTGGGCACCTCCCCCGGGGCCGGTTTTGTGAGGATGTCTCAAGCGAGGGCGCCGGTTTGGGATTCGTCGGCGGATCCACCGGATCTGTCCGGAAACGGTGCCGGAGGCCGCTCTGGGCTCCTCTGGGCACCTCCCCCGGGGCCGGTTTTGTGAGGATGTCTCAAGCGAGGGCGCCGGTTTGGGATTCGTCACCGGATCCACCGGATCTGTCCGGAAACGGTGCCGGAGGCCGCTCTGGGCTCCTCTGGGCACCTCCCCCGGGGCCGGTTTTGTGAGGATGTCTCAAGCGAGGGCGCCGGTTTGGGATTCGTCGGCGGATCACCGGATCCAGCGGATCTGTCCGGAAACGGTGCCGGAGGCCGCTCTGGGCTCCTCTGGGCACCTCCCCCGGGGCCGGTTTTGTGAGGATGTCTCAAGCGAGGGCGCCGGTTTGGGATTCGTCGGCGGATCCACCGGATCTGTCCGGAAACGGTGCCGGAGGCCGCTCTGGGCTCCTCTGGGCACCTCCCCCGGGGCCGGTTTTGTGAGGATGTCTCAAGCGAGGGCGCCGGTTTGGGATTCGTCGGCGGATCCACCGGATCCACCGGATCTGTCCGGAAACGGTGCCGGAGGCCGCTCTGGGCTCCTCTGGGCACCTCCCCCGGGGCCGGTTTTGTGAGGATGTCTCAAGCGAGGGCGCCGGTTTGGGATTCGTCGGCGGATCCACCGGATCCACCGGATCTGTCCGGAAACGGTGCCGGAGGCCGCTCTGGGCTCCTCTGGGCACCTCCCCCGGGGCCGGTTTTGTGAGGATGTCTCAAGCGAGGGCGCCCGTCGGGGCCGGTTTTGTGAGGAGGCCGCTCTGGGTCTCAAGCGAGGGCGCCGGTTTGGGATTCGTCGGCGGATCCACCGGATCCACCGGATCCACCAGATCTGTCCGGAAACGGTGCCGGAGGCCGCCCTGGGCTCTTCTGGGCACCGCCCCCGGGGCCGGTTTTGTGAGGATGTCTAAGCGAGGGCGCCGGTTTGGGATTCGTCGGCGGATCCACCGGATCCACCGGATCCACCGGATCTGTCCGGAAACGGTGCCGGAGGCCGCTCTGGGCTCCTTTGGGCACCGCCCCCGGGGCCGGTTTTGTGAGGATGTCTCAAGCGAGGGCGCCGGTTCGGGATTCGTCGGCGGATCCACCGGATCCACTGGGACCACCGGATCTGTCCGGAAACGGTGCCGGAGGCCGCTCTGGGCTCCTCTGCTCCCCGCGCCGGGGGTGAGGATGACGGTAATTAGTTCCACAGAAACTCCTTCAAAAAACAAAAGCTCTCTGGGGCCCTCCCTGTAGAGCCTTGCGCTCCCCGGCGCTTTCGGTGGTTGTCCCCGATGGCCTCCCGAGCCCTTCCCCAGGCGCTCCTGAGACGCCTCAGATGAACTTCGACTTCGACGCACATCCCCGAGAGACTTCGAAACTGCCCTCATGGCAATAGGAGGGGGTGAACGTGCAGCGCGCCGGGGCCAAGCTGCTGGAGCGCTGCAAGAGCTCGGACACGAAGGCGCGGTCTCGCTGCCGCCGCCCGAGCCGCCGCCGTGTTCGTAGATTTTGGGTGCAATCTGCGCCGTTCCTCCGAGAACCATTCCAGAAAGATGTCGTGGACGGAGTCCACGGGTCAGCCCTAGTCTGTACTACAATTCCGGGCGAAGCGCGTGCGAGAAGTACAAGCAGTGGCAGTGCCCCGAGCCGCGCAGAGAGCTCGCGGGCCGCCCGGAGAGCTGCCCGACGGGCCCGGGAGGCCCCTGGACCGCTCGCGGACTGATCCAGGATTCCCAGATCGCCCCCAGACGGCCTCAGGAGGTCCCGAAGACGGCCCAAGACGGTCCAAGAGTGTATCCGAGACGCTTAAGATGGCTTCAAGACGCCTTCAAGCGGCCCGAGACGCCTCCACGAGGCCCCCACAGCGCTCGAAGTGCACCTCCAAGAGGGGCCGCAGAAGCCAAAATCGTTGATCTTCTAGTTTCTTTCAATGTTTCTGGCCATCTCGCTTTTTCGGCTTTCCGACGCTCCACGGTCGCCCAAAAGGCCCCCAAGACCGTTCCAAGGCGGCCCAAGAGGCCTTCAAGACGGCCCCAAGGCAGCCTAAGAGGGCCCCAAGACGGCCCAAGAGTCGCCCAAGACGGCCCAAGAGGGCCCCAAGAAGGCCCCAAGAGAGGCCCAAGACAGGGACCCGGAACCGAAAAATCTAGGCCTCCACCCCAAGAGGCCCCCAGGAAGTCCCAAGACGCCCCAAAGAAACGCCGGGACGCTCCCAAGACATCCCCAGGAGGCCCCAGGACGCCCCAAAGAGGCTCCAAGAGGCGCCCCAGAGGCCGCCACGCGTCCCAAAAGACCCCCAAGAGGCCCCAAAAGAGGGCCCAAGAGGCCCCAAGACGCCCCCAAACTGCTACCAAGAAGCCCCCAAACTGTCTCCCAGAGGCTCCCGAGAGGCCAACCACGAGATCCCAACCAACATCCACGAGATCTCTTACCCATTACCCAGGCCCGCGGCGAGATTGCCCGCAGGCCACTACAGCCGGTTCGGGGGCCCTACGTATACCAGCACCCGCACCCTTGGCTGTATCGGGGGCCTCACCGCTGCTCTCTCGGTTCTGCTGGCTTCGATCTGCCAGAGCTCTCGAGACGGCCATCTCGACGGCCCGAGAACCCCGGGATGGCCCCAGGACCAACCTGCGCGGGCCCGCTAACGTGGCCCCTTCACTCTGACGGTGCCTGAAAACCCTTGAGTTTGCTGATCGCGCCCAGTCCCAGCGCGATTAGCAAAAACCCATTCCTTTTCACGCTTCCAGGTCAGTGCCCCCGGGGCTCTCCGACTGCTTTCTGAGATCGCCCCTGGACGTGGCCCCGTACACGTTGGCCCCACGCGCGGCCTCCAAACGGGACCCTCAAAGGCAGCCCCCACACAAAGCCTGCGAAGGTCGCCCCTACCGCCCCAGTAAGCGTTGCCCCCGAACGTCAACCCCACGCGTAGCCCCCAGGCGCCCCCAAACGTGGCCCCAACACACACAGTCCCCAACCATTGCCCTCAAACGTGACCGTCACATCTGCCCCCGAACCCCACACCCTCAAACGCGACCGTCACATGTGCCCCCGAACCCCGCACGCGGCCCCCAAACATGGCCCCCGGCAGGGCCGCGAACGTTGGCCCCAACCATGACATCCTGACGAGACCCCCCAACGTGGCCCTCAAACGAGGCCCCCAACGTAGCGCCCAACTCTGGCCCCCACGCGTCAACCCCCCACATCGAACTTCTCGAACACAGGGACTCTGTAAGATCGTTCGGGCCCCCTTACTCTGATTGCGTCTGAAAACCTACGTGTTTCTGCTAATCGCGCCCAGGCCTCGCGCGATTAGCAAAAACACCTTACTTTTGATGCTTCCAGCGCTTCCGATACGTGCGCGTTCGGGACCACTGCCTGGACCTGCGGGCCGTGGATTTTCCACGGGTTCACACTAGTCTCCTACAATGCTGGGACCAGCGCGTGCGAGAAGGGCGAGCAGTGGCAGCCGGCGCTGGCGTTGCTGAGTGAGATGCGGGAGGCGAAGCTGGAGCCCGACGTCATCTCTTCTACATTGCAGCGCCTCCTGCATGCCAGAAGGGCTTGTGTCAAAATGGGTGTTTCCCGGGCTCTGGCAGGCACGGGCCAAACAAAGAGGGCCCGGGCTTTCCAAGACGGCCCAAGAGGGCCCCAAGACGGTCCAAGAGGATCTGGGACGCCTCCAGGCGGTTCAAGAGGTGGTAAATATTGCTTGCAAACTGCCCAACATGTTCGCGCCTTGTCTGGGTTCCTACGTTCCAAGACGGCCCGAGGTTCCCCCAGCATCGCCTCAAGGCAGACAGCCCACCAGGACCCCAATAGGGCCCCCGGGACAGCCCAAGACAGCCGCACGACGGCCGAGGAGGCCTCCGGCGGCCCATGACAGCTCCAAAAAGTACCCAAGAGAGCCCCCAAGGGGGGGAGCTCGAACTGACATTTTGCACCCTCCGCCCCAAGAAGATGACCGCCGAGACCGCCAGCCCTGCACTACGCATCTCAAAAGAAAAACGTATTTAGATGCGATCGCGCCCTGGTGCAGGTGAGAAGCCTATCGTATCTACTTTTCTGCACCGACGGCAATCTATATGTATATATGTATGTGTATATATATATATGTGCGTGTGTGCCTTTTTAGGATGCGCGCTCCCGGCCTGCACGGGAGCGCCGCCGTATCTAAACGTATTTATTTTCCAAGCATATCTAAAACATTGGGACCGCATCCATGCTTCTTCAAGATCGTCTCTATCCGTATCTAATGCCCAAAGAATGGCACTACCGCGCCGTATCTATTCGTATCTAAGTTTGTCAGAACGGATGCTGTTGGCTATGCTCTCGGAGCGAGCAGGATCTATGATACTGGTCGTAGCAATGAGCATTGGGATGGGGATCGTGGGAAGCCGTAGCGGTGAGGAGTGAGGAGACGAGCGGTGACGACGAAGACGACGAGGAGTGGGATGGAGAACATCGATGAGACGAGATTCAGGAGAGAATTGGGAAGGAACAGGGAACCGTAGGAGGGGGAGAGCAAAGAGGAGGATGAGGCGGAGGACGAGGACGAGGAGGATGCGTCAAATCGAACGTGGATGGATGGTGCGGGCAAAGGAGAAGAGATGATGAGCACCGAGAAGGGCGGATGAGGAGGATCCAAGAGGACTGAGGAACGATAGTGGTCGATCGCGGGCGTGCGCAGAGGACTCGAGGGACGATCGCGATGGCGGTGATGGGGTGACGAGGAAAAGCATGAGGGTGACCATCGCGGGGGAGTGCCGAGGAGGTTGACGAAAATGGGGGGTCAAGCACGGGACCCCAGAGGGCGAAATTGGGAGGAATACGGGGGTGTAGGAGGAGGAGAAGGGGGAGGACAAATGTGAGGACGAATTAGAGGCGTGAGAGGGGATATGAATTTCGATGAGGGTGCGTAATGATTATGATGTGGAGACCTGGGGGGGAGTGATTCGGACGATGAGCGCGGACGAGGAGGAAGATGAGGGCGCGCGCGGCGAGGAGACAAGAAGAACGAGGTGGTGCAGGAGGGACCGTCAGGAGGATAACGTGGAGGAGGGGGAGTCCTGACGGGGATGAAGTAGAGCAACGATTGAAGAGAATGGCTCCTCTGCTTCGTCCTCCTCGTCACCGTGATCGTTCGGCTCGCCCGCCGTCCCTCCTATGCCAGCGGTTCGTTATGCTTTCCCACGTCGTTTCCTCGTTCTCATCATCATCGTTTTCGTCCTGACTGGCATGTTCATTGTCTTTCCTGTTCGTGGTCATTGAGCGGCCTCGGCACGGCAGTGATGTGGCGCCGTATAGTTTCCCATCTATTGTTGGTAGACATGTGTTCCAGCGATGGGCGCCATATTGAGCCGTAGTTAAACATTTCAATATATATATATAGAAACATATATATACATCGACTCGTATCAAAAAAATGATTCGTATCTGAAAATAGTAAAAGACAGATTTCCCGTGTCTATCCTTTTTACAAAACAGTAAGCAATCGTATCTGAACGTCTCTATGTTTGCAACATATCCATTCGTATCTGATTTCCCGAATGCAGACGCTGTAAAGCACAGATGGCTCATGGAGGAATGTTAGATACCGTGCGGCCTTTCTGGATGCAGCTGCCGCTGGGGAAATGAGCAAGCCCCGACGAAGATGTTCAGATATGTCTTCCTGGGAGCGGGCCCCCAAGATGACCCCCAGAAGTCCCAGGAGGCTTCAGGGGCCCGAGTCAGGCGCCAGGTGGCCCCCAGAGGCCTCGAGACACCGCCAACGCAGCCTCAAAGAGGCTTCCGAGGGAGGATCCTGTCGAAAGCTTTGGGACCGCGCCGGTCAACCAAGACGCCCAATGACCGTCCCAATAGGAGACCAGATGTTCGGGCGCACGCGCGCCGAGGCCATTGAGATACTCGCGCGCTGGCCTCTTCCCCTGTCTCCCCACTTCGCTCCTCGCTCCTCACCTCTCTGTCTCCTCGCTCCCTTGCCTCTCTCTCTCCTCTCTCCTTGCTCCTCTCTTCTCACTTTTCCTCGCTCCTCGCACCTTCCTCCTGGCCCCACGCCTCTCTCTCTCTCTTTTTTTTTTCTCTCTCTCTCTCTCTCTTTCTCTCTTTTTTTGAAAGAGCGTGTTCTACCGCTGCTGGCGGAAAACCGGGGGGGGTCACTACCGGTTCGAACCCCTCCACCCTCCCCCCCCTCCGGAAAACCGGGGGGGGTCACTACTGGTTCGAACCCCTCCCCCCCCCCCCCCCCCCCAGTTCATCATGAAAAGGGGGGGGGGTCACTACCGGTTCGAACCCCCCCCCCCCCCCCTCGAAAACCGAGTGGGGGTGCGGACAGTGGTGGGGACGGTGTTGGTGGGGACAGTGGTGAGGGGACAGCGGGACAGTGGTGGGGACAGTGGGACAGTGGGACAGTAGAGGGCCGGTAGTGGTGGGGACAGTGGTGGGGACAATGGTGGGAACAGGGGGGACAGTGGACAGTGGTGGGGACGGTGGTGGTGGGGACAGTGGTGTGGGCACAGTGGGAATGAGGTGGAAACAGTGGGACAGTGGAGGGTACAATGGTGGTGGGGACAGTGGTGAAGGCGGTGGCGAGGACGGCGGTGGGACAATGGGACAGAGGTACAGTGGGGACAGTGGTGGGGACAGTGGGGACAGTGGTGGGAACAGTGGGACAGCTCAGTGGGACAGCGGCGGAGTCAGTGGGACAGTGGGGACAGTGGGGATAGTCGGGCAGTGGTTGGGGCCGTGGAGACAGTGGGGAGAGTGGAACCGTGGTGGGAACAGTGGTGGGGACAGTGGGGACAGTGCGACAGTGGTGGGGGCACTGGTGGGGACACAGTGGGGACAGTGGTGGTGAGGACAGTGGTGCTGGGAACAACAGTGGGGGATGTGATGCGGACGGTGGTAGGGACCGGGAGTCGTTTGCTGGCGGTGAGTGGGAAGGGGTGGGGAGGGGTTCGAGCCGGTAGTGATCCCCCTCCGGTTTTCGAGGGGGGGGGGGGGTTCGAACCGGTAGTGACCCCCCCCGGTTTTCCGGATCCGGAGGGGGGGGGGGGGGGGGGTTCGAACCGGTAGTGACCCCCCGGTTTTTCGAGGGAGGGGAGGGGGGGAGGGGGGGGGGAGGGGGAGGGGGGGGTTTTGCCGGGGGAGGAGGGGGGGGGGGGGTTCCAGCAGGGGGGGGGGGGATTTTCGGAGGGGGGGGGGGGCGACCCCCGGGTTCCGGAGGAAAAGGTTGGCAATTTTCCACAGTAGAGCGGCGGTGGATCACGCTCTCTCTTTTTTTTTGTTTTCTCTCTCTCTCTCTCTATCCCTCTCTCTTTTTTTTGCTCTCTCTCTCTCTGTCTCTCTCTCTCTCTCTCTCTCTCCGCGGTGCCGGCACAAAACGGGAAACCGCGCACCTCGCACCCGTCACGTAGCAACGATTGTAGCTGAAAGCGCGCCCCTCACCACCCGCCCACGTGCCTCGCCGAGACTGTCCCTCCACATCCGTTGTCCGATCCTGCTCCCCAGAACCCTTCGGCCCTTCGGACGCCTCATGCGACGATCCACCCCTGGACACAATGAGTAAACGGCGAACACAGTTCGAAGCTTGGCTTACGCCGCAGCTCCTCCTCCTGTGCCCTTCGGAACCAAGCAACCCCACAGCAACGCCCGAAACACCAAGCCCGACGCACGGGATCGCAAGCCGCATGCCACGTCGCACCGCACGTAAACGCGCTGACAACTCCACAACATTCCACCGAGACCCGAGCACACATCCAAGCACCCGCAGTGAACGCACAACAAGCATGCTCGCATGATCGGCATGCTCACCTTCAAATTCTCCGCACCCCGCATCCAACGCAGTCTGCCGACCACAGGCCGAAGCGGTCGCGTAGATAGTTTGGCCTCTTCTTTGCCCCACCCGCGGTCTACCCCTTTTCCGAGGCGGTGGCCGAGTTCCCACGTGATCTTGGTTGCCACCGAGCAAAAGAGCAAGCGACAACGCAAGCAAGCAGGCAAACTGGCAGGCATGGGATTAGGTACGTTCGCCACAATGCAAACATAAGCATTTGGTATAGAGCTGCTTGGGCAACAGGCTAGCAGCCATGCGCCCAGGGCAGCGCGCAAGCATGACAGCAGGCAAGCGATTTCCACTCTCCGTGCGAATCAGCTGTCATGGACGAGTCCACGGGTCCGCTGTAGTCAGCTACGTCGCTGCGACCTGCGCGTGTGAGAGATGCGGGCAGTGGCGGCATGCGTTGTCGTTGCTCAGCGAGATGCAGGAGTGCAATGTGGAGACGAACGACATCAGTTACAACGTGTGCACCACTGCGTATGAAAGGTCGTCTCGCAATTCGGCAGGATTTCCTGGCTATCGCGGGATTGGTCTTTCGCATTTTCGCGTGTCTTGCGAAGCACTGTGTGTGTGAGAATTTGTTGAGCAAACCATTGTGATACGTGGACGGACGTCCGTATTGTGAATTTGAGAGCGGCTTCAATCGCGCAGGAAGTTGCTTCGAATAACACTGCACGGATCCGCCCTGGTTGGCTACAGCGGTGAGGTCAGCATTTGTGAGAAACGAAAGAGAGAGAGAGAGAGAGAGAGAGAGGCGTGCAGTGAAAGCGAGATGTTGATTGCGAAGTTGGAGCCCAACATCGACAGTTGCTCAGCGAGTTGCGAGTTGCGATGTCGGAGCCCAAGGTCATCTGTACCAGCTCTGAGCGGATCCCGTGCCATGTATGAACGCAGTGTACTAGCTCCCGAGCTCCCGACACCGGGACAGGACGCTCCAAGGACGCCCTAAGCGGCTCGCAAGATCCAGTGCCCCGCACGAGGGCCCAGTTGAGTTTACGACACTCCAGAGAGGGTCCACGTTGCCCGAACGGGTCCGCGATTGCGCCAATATGCATTCGAGGAAGCCCGAAGCCGCTTCTCAAGCCTCCCTCCGCGCTTTACTCACTTTGCTCCTCGCTCCTCGCCTTTCTCCTTGATCCTCGCTGAGCCCTCGTTTCTTCCACCTCCATCCTCGAACCTGACTCCTCGCTCATTGCTCTTCGCTTCTCCCTCCTCGTTCCCCTCGCCAGCGGCAGGTTGCGTCAGCCAGTTGGCAGGAGTATAGAGAAGCAGCTCCCTGCCGGCTAAGAAGCAGAAGTAGCGAACAGCAGCAGCACGCAGCCCTCCACAAGCACGACCAGCGGCAGCACAGAAGCAGCAAATAGCAGCAGCATGGAACAGGCAGCAGCATCTTGCAGCCGCATGCAGCAACAGCAGAGCCGAAGCTCGGGCCCAGCGTCATCATGAAAGCCCTTCCGCAACAATTCCGCCCCGAGCCAACGTGCCATCTCGGACAAACTTCGAGGCCAGCATGCTACGATGTTTGTCAGAGGTACATTATTCAGGCCGATTCGGGGAGTGTGCCCTGATCTTATTCGTGTTTGTTTTGTTGGACGTTCTTGTGCATCCTGGGGAGGGTACCCTTGAATGTTCTGTGTGTTTTGGCCGGCGGAGGGTCTCATGTTCTTGAAGGATGCGTTTCTGTCCCATACGTCCGACTGCACGTCAATTGAATGACCCACTACAAGAGGTTCGCGTGGTGTCGACCGGCGGCGACCCCGCCGCCGGCGTTCAAAGTTGAACGCCTCCAGCGACTCAGAATCGGTCGATGTTGAACGACCTGACGTTTTGGAAACGGCCGCTCGCTCAAGATGGAACGATCCCCGCGGTGTCAGAGAGCATCGCCGAAGTCGGCACGACACGCCCCTGCCGTACTGGAATGGGCACACCGGTTCTCAGCATTACGCTAGGCTGCTCCGCAGTGGCTCCAGGGCGGACCTGGGGCGAAGTTGCGCCGACAGGGCAGGCTGCGGTCGGCCTCTGGCCAGGGAGAGCCATAAGTTCGGATTGTCCCAGGTCGGATGTCCAAGTCTAGGAGGAACGCCCTGATTGAGAACATATCTCGTCAGAAATCTGGGTGCCCAGACATCCGCTGTCTTGTTTCTTGTCAGTGCACGTTCGTGCATCACCGGTTCTGAGCATTTTGTTCAGTGCACGTGCATCAACGCTGATTGTGCAATTCGTCCTGTGCCGCTGTCCCGGACATTACTGTTGCCGCCAGACCGTCGTCGAGTGACCGCCGACCAAAAAAGGTATCCCCACCAGCCCGTTCAGAAACCCTGCCCATGAGAGCTGACGGGGAAGGGGACGAAGAGACACATACAGTGAAACAAAGCGGGCAACCAGGATGACCAGAGAAACCTCTGGAAGCAAGGGGTGGCATTTGAGGGCCTCTTTGGGTCATCCCTGGGGCCCGCGGGGGGCGAGGGGAGGAGGAGGAGGAGGACCAGTGTAAACTCAAGAGTCATCAACGATGTTGCAATAAGCACTCCCTCCAAGCTTACTCTTCATAGGCCCTTACAACGGTTCATTTCCACAGAGGGAACTGCCTCGTTGGAAGACAACTGTTTGAAAACCCTGAAGCATGTCAAAACGTTGTTCTCGAGATTCCAGCGCCACGGATCAATTTGATTGTTGCGTCTTGACGATCCGTAGGCATGCCAGAACGCCATTCCTGGGACTTCTACGCCGCGAATCAGCGTAACTGTTGCAACCTCATAGTCCCGAATCCTTCCAAAACACCATCCCTAGTACGCTGATCATGGGAATCCGTGAAACTCTTGCAAACTGTAGGAAAGAATGCGCGCGGCGCTAAGGCGAGAGCCACATTTCTGAAAAGGAGCCGCCTTCAATCTGTAAAACTCTTGCAGTTTTTTAGGCGAATGCGCGCGGCGCTAAGGCGAGAGCCACATTGTGAAAACGGGTCGCCCTCAATCCGTGAAGGTCTTACAACTTTTCGAAACGAATAAGCTCGGCGCTAAGGCGAGAGCCACATTTTGAAAACGACCCGCTTCCAATCCGCGAATTTGTTGTCATGCTTTAAAGCGAGTGTGCGCGGCGCTATGGCGAGAGCCACATTTTGAATGCGACCCGCCCTCCATATGTGAAGCTGCTGGTAAGTTTAAGCTTCGGGGTCATAAATGATGAAGAAGTCTGAGGCGAAACGCCCGGGCCGCCCTAAAAAGTGGCCTCGGGGTGCGACAGGGAGAAATGTTGATATAAGGAAAAGGAATGGAAAAGGAGGACGAAGAGGATGAGGAGGACAAGGAGGAGGAGGAGGAGGCGAACCGCCTCTTGGGGCTGTCGTGGGACGCTCTTGGACGCGCCGCCGTTTGCAGCACGAGGGGTGTTACTCCTTCGCTGCCGCCTGGAAGCCTGGCGCTCGCTCGGTGGCAGCACGCTGATGTGTTCCAAGTGATGGCATGCCCTTGATACTGTTTCTGTCCCCCCATCGCCGGCTCCGTGCGACAGACATCTCGTCGGCGCGCAGGGGATGGAGGGGGGGGGGCACGGGGCGCAGGCGTCTGAGAAGAGGCCGCGCAAGAAGCCCGATGAGGAAGCCCCTCGGCCCCGTGCCTCGCGGGGAAGCCCCGTGGGGAAGCCCCGTGGATCAGCTCGTTGGGAAGCTTCGTGGTGAGGCCCAACGAGCCTCGCGGCGACGCCTGCCGGGCACCGCTCGGAAAGGGCCTCTCCCATCGCCCCGCCTCCCGGCCCAAGTCCGCCGAAATCCGGCCCTCGGACCCCGACCCCTCCCTCCGTGTCCTCCTGGCAGGTTTCGGGGGCGGCCGAGATGCAGGGGGGGGATGACTTACGTACGGGAGGCGGGGGGGAAATTCATAGCCGGGGACAGGGCATCTCCCTGGAATGGCCCCCCACCTTCAATGCATCCCTTGTTCCCTGCCCTTCCGCGCACATGCCTGGTGCCGTGATTTGCGAACCCCTCCTCTTGGACGCCCCCAGCAGGTTCGCGTAGCCATTTTGGCTCAAGCCAGTTTGACCTAATGCATTTTTGGCCCAAGCCGCCGTGCCTTGTCTTCTCGGATGCTGGACATCGGCCGAGGGTCTCGAGAAGGCGCTACTTCCCTCGAAGCGTCGATCAAGACCTGCAGTCGGACAAAGCAATGGAGCGCAGCAATGCGGCTGCTCCGCGAAGGACTTCGATTAGGTGTGCAACTCGTCCCAAGCCACTACCTTGCGACTGCCAGCGCATGCAGAAAAGGCGGGCAATGGGAACACGCGCTGTCAGTGCTCAGTGCAATGTGGAACGCGAAGCTGGAGCCCGACGTCATCTCTTCTACAATGCAGGGGCCCCCGCGTGCGAGAAGGTCCTCTGTCTTGAGTGGCCCCCCTGGCCCTCTGGGGCCCCCAAGGCAGGCCAGGAGACTCCCAAGATGGTTCAGGAGGGCGTATCGTCCCATCCCCTACGGGAAACGCACATTTTTCACTATATCTTATTTTTTGGTCCTCGCAGCGTCCAAGACGGCTATACAGGCTCCCCAGCTCGCCTCAAGACGCGCCCAGAGGCCCCCAGGCGCGCCCCAAAGCGGCCCCCAGACGGCTCCAGAGGCGCCCGAACGGCCCAAGACGCACCCAAGGCAACCCCAAGAGCAGTTCATAATGGCCCAAGGGACGGCTCCGAGAGGCTCCAGTGGGCGCGAAGACGTTCCAGAGCACCCTTGGGAGGGAGCCCCAAGACAGCCTTCGGGGCCCCCAAGGCAGGCCAGGAGGCTCCCAAGATTGCTCAGGAGGGCCTCCAGGAGAGCCCCAAGAGGCCCAAATCGTCCCATTCCCGACGGGAAACGCACATTTTTCACTATATCTTATTTTTGGTCCTCGCAGCGTCCAAGACGGCCATACAGGCCCCCCAGCTCGCCCCAAGACGCGACCAGAGGCCCCCAGGAGGGCCCCCGAACGGCCCCACACGGCCCCGGGACGGCTCCAGAGGCACCCGAACGGCCCGAGACGCATCCAAGACAGCCCCAAGAGCAGCCAATATTGGCCCAAGGGACGGCTCCGAGAGGCTCCCGGGAGCGCGAAGACGGCGTCAGAGCACCCATGGGAGCCCCAAGACAGCCCCAGAGGCTCCCAAGGCAGGCCAGGAGGCTTCCAAGATGGCTCAGGAGGGCCTCCAGGAGAGCCCCAAGAGGCCAAAATCGCATTCCCGACGGGGAACGCACATTATCACTATATCTTGTTCTGTCGTCCTCGCAGCGTCCAAGACGGCTATACAGGCTCCCCAGCTCGCCCCAAGACGCGCCCAGAGGCCCCCAGGCGCGCCCCAAACGGCCCCACGACGGCTCCAGCGGCGCCCGAGACGGCCCAAGACGCACCGAAGACAGTCCAAAGAGCAGTTCAGAATGGCCCACGGGACGGCCCCACCGCCCCGTCTCCAAGACGGCTGTACAGGCCCCCACCGCCCCGTCTCCAGGCCTTTCCATCTGCACAGTCTCCAAGACGGCTGTACAGGCTCCCAGATCGCCCCAAGTCGCTCCCAGATGCCCCCAGGAGGAAACCAAAACGGCCCGAGACGGCCCGGGGACGGCTCCAGAGGCGCCCGAGACGGCCCAAGAAACACCCAAGACAGCCCCACCAGCGCCCAATATCGGCCCAAGATGGCCCCAACACGGCCCCAAGATGGTCCGAGAGGCGCCCGAGACGGCCCCACGTTCTCCCAAGACGGCCCAAGAGGCACTCAAGACGGCCCAAGGGGGCCCCGAGAGACCTCCAGGAGGACGAAAAGAGGCCCCTAAACGGCCCCCAAGAGGCCTTGGATCCTTCTCTCTTGGGGAGCGTCGAACTTCCAGCGTCGTCTTGGGGGCTTCTTGGACCCTCTGGGAGCCATCTCTGCACCTTTTGGGGACGTCTTGGGTCGGTGCGCTCGAAAGGTCGATTCGTGTCCTCGCATTGGGGCCCATCTTAGAAAGTTCGTGGGGCCCTCTGGGTCCATCTGGGAAGCCTCCTGGCCCGTCCTGGAGACCTTTCAGGCCGTCTCGCCGCCACCTTGCGGGCCTCTTAGGCCGCGCCCACCGGCCCCACTGCCACCACACTACCAGAGTAAATTATCATTCGGCCCTGGCGAAGAGCAGAACAAATTATCACGGCTGCCCTCTTCGCAGAAGCTATAATGTGTGATATGGATCGGCGCGCAGCGCCGGGGATGCTTTTGCTGTGAGCGCGGCTCGAACAACTGGTGTAGCACTGAGGCCAAGGGCCCTGAGAAATAAAAATGGCAGCGGCGAGCAAGGAATGAAACCGAAGGCCCCTCGAGGCTTCTGGGGAAAACCTCTCGGGCCTCTTATATTCCTGGGGAGTGAGCTTGATTCATACTCCTCCTAGGACACGCTCGGATCGCCGTCTCGGGCGTCAGAGCGGGGACTATAGCAAACAAGTCACTCGCCGGCAAAAACCACGAAGATAAGCAAGCAAACGGCTTGCAGTGTATAGCATACAAGGTATACTCAGCAATGGCCAGAGCTCGATCACGATGCGACAGAACCCAAAAGATATAGCCATCTTCTCAAGATACTAAACAGGTGTGATCGTCATCACAAAAAAACTGTGCGCACTGAAACGAATGAAGCTTCTCGTGAAAACAACGCGGAGTTATGTGTGGATCGTTATCCGGGTGTAAAAACAGCGATATCGGAATACGTAAATCTTGACCGGGCGTAGTATTGGCAACGATGCGGAATACATGAATCTTGACCGGGCGTATAGTTTGGGCGGTCGAACATTTCCGGTCCGATCGGCCAAACTGCCGTCAAACCAAGCGGGGTTAATTTTTTCTTCGGCTTCGCCGGCTTGTCCGCTAAATCGGATCCCCGCCAAACATCTCTGCCTGTGAGCTTCCACCAGCGGCCTTTGAGGTCATTCATCACAATCTCCGGGAAGATCCTGAAATCGGGATTTCCGAAATGATAATGCCGAAGCAGCCACGAAGCGTGCTTCTTGCAGGTCCTGCAAGTGATGTACACGCTATGCGGGTTGTGGCCGATGACCACATCATGATGGGGAATGCCAGTCACGCAACTGAGCATGTCTCTCGACTGCACCGTCGGGGAGGATCCGCTCCACGACACAATACTGGCTGATTAGGCTGGAACGGAACTCGATGAACTCGTCACGGAAACCACGGTTGGTGATGCAGGGGCCGAATTTCCCTGCGACTTTACTGATCGTGATCGTCCAGATCCCCGTGTTGATGTTGCAGGGTACGGTGATGGCGGTGCGCTGGCTGGTGGTGGTTCTGTCGGTACCTGTGGCGGCGGCGGCTGCCGAATCGCAGCCGATGCTACTGAACTTGATGCTTGTGCGCTGCTGAACACGTCCGCGTGGGGACATCGTGATGTCACCGTCGTGGTCACGATCCTCTGGAATCGTGGGTGGTATGTTTCGGCGTCGGCCGAGCATGCGGCCGTCCCAGCCAGGGTGCTCGCCCATGGCCTTCGCCTCGGCGGCGCTCTCCTCGTTGGCGATAGCGTTGCTCTGCTTCAGGATCGTCCAGAGCGTCATGAATATGCCGAAACCGATAGTCATGCCGAGGACCAGCGTGAACGTCAGCAGGCAAATATAGAAGCTGTAGTCCGGCATTGTCGGCGTGGGCGTAGGCTGTCCCTTGACCTTGCCGAAGCGGGCGAACAGGACTGATGCGAGCATGGCAGCGCGTGGCTGCCGGGTCCCATAGGTGTGTTTGCGAGCCCCGAAGAACGACAGCAGGACGCCCGCCTCCATCGTCTTCGTCAAGGCGTCCGCGACCATGGCCCCGGTCGGGATCCAGCTGAGCTTGAGCGCGCTGTTGGGGTGCACGGCCTCCTTGATCATGGAGGCGACGATGCGGAAACGCTGGTCGGTAGACTGGCCCACATCTGAAGCGACTTGCGTTACGAGATCCTTGCTGTCGCTGTAGATCTCCCCAGGGCGCTTGTCGGCGAGCACGTCGATCTGCTTGAACGCCGTCTTGGGGTTGTAGGCCTCGGTCAGCAGCTGTCGGAACCACATGTGGGTCTCCGACCCCTCGAGGGTAGCGTAGCCCTCGGCAGCGAGGGTCGACTTCACCGACCTCTTGACTGTGCCAGAGTGCCAGGCGACGGGCAGGCACAGGTCGTACTGGCCGCCGACGACGTCACGCGGGCCATGGGTGAGTCCCATCACCATGCCCCGCTGACTCCTGACGCCGTCGACGTTGGCGAACGCGGCGTCGCTGAGGCACGCGGTGATTGCCGTCTACAGGTCGACGAGCCTGCGCTTGAGTACGATCGCGAAGTTCGCGGCGGAGTGCACAAATGCGACTGTCTTGTTGAGCGTCTTCGCGTCGGCCACGGTAGCGACGTTGGTGCGTCGAGCTGTAACCGGGCAGGCTATGTCCACCCAGGTCTGCGCTGCTAGCCACAACAGCTGCCCGAGCGTGCGGCGGTAGCTCGTCACCTCGGTGGCGGTGAGCCGGTCCTCAGCACCTCGGCCCTTCTGGGCCTTCAAGTCGACGTAGTCTACCTGCGCGGCAGCGGTGGCCTGGGTCACGCGGAACTCGTCGTCGAGCTTGGTAATCGTACGTCCGCAGTACTTGATGCCCCTTTCGATTGGTTTGAGGTGTAGCTTCTTCCCCAGCGATGCGATAGTGGTCTTCCACTTGTTGGAGTTGTTGCGCTGGGCGATAAGGAAATCGCCCACATGTGAGTAGACCACCGCGGCGAGCCCACCTTCGTCGTAGAAGCAGTAGAGGCCCTTCTCGAGCTTGCTCTCCACGAGGCCGTGCTCGGCGAAGTCTGCGCGTAGAGGTGCCCCTGGCTCCCGGCGTCGCGCGCCCTGTAGATCGCGCCTGTGGCCATCGCGACCTCGCCGGGCTGAGTCCCCGGCGGCGGGTTCTTGGCCGGCATGCGCAGGAGCGGTGGCCTCTCAATGTTGCCCGACTGCAGGTAGGCCGTCATAGCGTCGTAGGACGAGATGTCCCAGTCTTTCTGGGCCGCGGCAGCTAGGGTCAGGCACGGCGCGCCCCTGGACCCCGCAGGCGCGTCCGCCCTGATCTGCGACTTGTCCTCCAGGCAACCCTGCGCGACCAGGCGCGCCTTCGTGATGTTCTGGCCCATGCTGGTCAGTACCCAGCGCGCGCCCGCAGTGCGCATGCCGGGGTCGCGCCGCAGGAGCTCCTTCAGCTCCTTGGGCGGGGGCCTCTTGTAGGCGCCGAACTCCGTCCACTTGGACCACTGGGTCTTCATGGCGGCGCCCATGTTCTTCTTTTCGGCGGCGCTCAGCGCGTCGTACTTGAGCTCCTTGGCGGTCGCGCTGTCCGTGAGTAGTGCCTGACGGAGTCGTGTGCTTGCGTAGAGCTCGTCCGCGCGCTTCCGGAAGTGGTCGTCTAGGAAGAGGTCAACCTTGTTCGTGTCTTTCGGCCTCTTGAAGCACTTGGGCAGATCGTCCGAGAGATCCTTGCGCTTGGCAGCGCGCTCGCTGGCGGTCACGTTGCGGTGCCACTGGTGCGTTCTCCTGCTGAACTTGGCGCTGCGTCTGGGTGCCGCGCTGGTTCTCGGTGTCCGGCGGGCGCCGCGACATCGTCTCCGGGCGCGCCTGCTTCTCCGCTATCTTGGCCCATTCTCGAATCATGTCCGAGCCATCGGACTCAATGTCGTCGTCGACTGGGCCCTGAGGGGCAGGTTCAGGAGGTCGAAAATCTGCGGCAGCAGCGGCGGAAGTGGCTGCAGGAGCGGCAGCGTCGCCTGAGTCTGAGGCTGAGGCTGGCGCCGACGACGGTGGCGGCGGCGGCTCCGCTGGCGGTGGCAGCGGCGGGGGCTGCTGTACGTCTCCTCCCGATGGCGGTGGGGCCGGTCCTCCGCTGCCGCTGGCTCCTTCACTGGTTGTAAAATCGCCGTCTCCTTGGCGGCGTGCCAGCCACTCGGCGTACTTATGAGCGCGCTGGTTCGCTTCGGAGTGCTCGATGTTGCCGAAATTGCGCTGCTGGATGGCCGGCTGCTGACAGGGTGCTGGTAGCGCTGGTGGTGCGGGAGGCTGACCGTCACTGCGGGGGCATTTCTTCGGTGTTGGTCCCGTCGCATCGAGGAACTTGTCCTCGTCGGCGCCCGGCGGTCCAGCAGGGCCTCCTCCTTCGCCAGGATCGGGCGGAGGGGATCCGCCTCCTGCGCCGCCGCCGCCTCCTCCAGGGCCTGGAGGAGGTGCGGGCCTGGAGGTCCCTGGCGGGGCGCCTGGCGGAGGCCCAGGCGGCTGGTTACCGTTCAGCGCGTTCAGCACTTGTCCCCGCGGAACGAGTTCCGTGGCCGTGGCGCGGCGTAGGCGCCCACGGTTGACCCCTGCGGTTGTGGAGCGATGGTTGACCCATGCGTTCGACGCGCCCTCGAACCCGATGATGACGGCCGGCCCGTGCCACTGCAAGGCCCATTCTCTCTTGGGCTTGCCATTGCCCCTCCAGTGGTACACCTGATCGCCGGTCTGGTAGACGTCGCTGGCGCGCTGCGCTCCACCTGCCCGAGATCGGGCCAGCGGCGCCCTTGAGAGGGGCTGGTTGAACCTTGGGTGCTGTTTGGAGGTCTGCGCGGCGTTCACGATGGCGATCCTCTCCGAGAGCGGCTTGTCGGACACGATGCGCCCGTGCAGGGACAGCCTGCCGGCGTTGTCCAGCAGGACATGCGGGAGGCGAAGGCCTCGCCCGAGCACCCACTGCGACGGCGAGTAGCCCGTGGAGTTGACCTGGCTGTTCATGGCCCAGCACACGGCGATCATCCACTGGACTTTGTGAGCGGCCGCGGGCTGGTCGAACTTGATGCTGAACTGGTCGATCAGCTTTCTCGCGTGCACCTTCCACATCCCTCCGCGTCGTTCCACGGTAGCATTCTGCTGCGGCGTCGCCGCAGATGTCGTCATCAGGCGGCAGCCCATGTCCTCGAGCTCCTCGGGGAACTCTCGCTCGAACTAGCCTCCTCTATCAAATATGACTCGCTGAGGCGCGCCAAAAGGCGTGATCCAGATCTGCAACAGTCGAGCGAAAACAACCGATGGGTGCCTTGATGCGACAGTGCCGCACATCGTAAAACCTGAGGCCAGGTCGACCACGCTGAGGTAGACCAGCCGGTTGCCAGCGTAGCCGGCCAGGGTGAACAGGTCCACTCCGATGGAGTCGTTGAAGTCCCTGTCCAGTCTGATCCGCCCCGGTAGGTGAGGTAGTGGCCGCTGATGTGCTGCGCGCACCTCGCAGTAGAGGTTGAGAGCCATATCGATGGACCTTTGCGATCCACCAGTCGCACGAATGGCTCTTGCAAGTGAATCCTTGGACGGGTGCCCCGTGTTCACGTGGAGCTGCATGATGGCGGACCGTAGTGTCCGCTCCTCCGCGGCCGTGAGCGCTGGCTCCTGAGCGGCTGCGGCGGCTGGAACCGTCCTTCTTCTTGCCCTCGTCGTCGTTGTGGGCTGAGCTTCTCGCGCAGGTCGGCGGTTCGGACGTCGCAGCTGCTCGGCTAGCACCGTCGCGAACTTGGTCGTGTAGTTCTCGCTGCGCTTCGCGCCCTTCCCGCGGGCCTCTGCGCGAGGGTATCCCCCGCTGCAGAAGCGCCTTGGCGAGTCGTCGAACCCGCAATGGTCGGCGATGATCCGCCACGGCTTCTTGATGTGGATTCCACTCTTCGTCTTGAGGTTGAACGCGCAGCCGTCGAAGTTCACGGCGCGCGGGAGCTGCTCCTTCAGCTGCTTGGCAATGGCGTTCTTGTTGGGGTCCCATCCATCGCAGTACCCTGGCCACTCGAACGAGACGGCGAGCTAGGCGCCGACCTCCTCGCGCAGCCGTGACATGGACTGCAGGAACAGGCCGATCATCCGCTTGGACTTGGCCCGGTCCCTTCTCAACTTGGGGATCTTGCTCGGGTCAATCTGGACGACGAGTCGTTGTAGCGATGTCCACTGCTGGCAAGGAAACGCGGCGTGAACTCGCACACACATGCCTGCGGCAAGGTGCTTCCGGATCGCGCCCTCCAGCTTCTGGGCCACGAACTGCTTGGAGAGGTCGAAGCCTGGAAGGCCGCACCTGACAGCAGCTCCCCCCTCCTTCTTCCAGACGGCGCTGAGCTTGCTGTCCGGGTGGCAGCGCCACTCGTAGAGCACGGTGCTGTTCGCTACGGAGGTCGGGCTGGATCTGGTTGTAGACTTGGCCAGATTAGTAATCAAGGCCTGACCGATTTTGCGCGGCTGGATGCCGCTCTTGCTGGTGACGAATACTGAGCGCTTACCAGCGATCAGCTGCGGCATCGCCCCTGTCTTGAGCGTCCTCACGCGTAGCTGCTCCTCCTCCACGATGTTGGCCTCGGGTCCGAGGCAGTCGTTGGCGATGGCGTCCTGGCCGCGCCTCAGGGTTACGGGCGTGCCGAAGACGCAGTCCGAGCAGAAACCCCGGTGGCTGCAGGCCTCGAAGGTCGTCTCGCCACAGGCGGTGCAGTCCTGCAGGGGCTCGGTCACGCACGTCGCGGGGTAGGTCGTCTGCGGCAGCATCGCTAGCGCGAAGTTCGGAGCTGGAGCTGCAGTGGAGCAGCAGACCAGAACTGAGGCTACGGCCGAAAGTAGCCGCGACCCCTTCGGTCGTCGAGTCTGTAGACGTCTCGGTACGTTCAGCTCCTTCTTCGTGACGAGGTTGTTGATGGTGTAGATCAGCGCGCTGGTCCTGGTAGTGTTGTTGACCGTGGGCTGTTCGCCCGTCCTCGTTTTCCGATCCCGTCGGTCGAGCGCCCTCTCGACTTCTACGTGCATGGTCTTGTCCAGCTGTCGATTCCTCCCGGACGAGCTGGCCGCGCTGGGCGGTTGTTCCACGCCGGCGTCTTTGGTTGCCTGCCAGTCCTCTGGCTGCAACTTGATTGCGGGATGTCCCGCGGCGCTCGCGATGAGCTTCTGGGTGGCGTTCCCGATGCGGACCTGGCTTTTCCAGAGAGATGTCGATCTTGGAAGGCTGGATGAAATCGCGGCCGATGAGCAGGCCCAGCGTGGGGCTGTCCACGACGCTGAACACGATGCGGCCAGCCTGGCCGCACAGCACAAGCGGCGCGGTGACGCGCGGCTTGCGTGGGAGAGTACCCCCGTTGCCGAACCTGTAGACCTCGTCCTCCGGCTCTTCGAGGATCTGGTTGGCAAGCCCCATCTTCGTGAGGATGTCCTTGTAGTTGTCGTATCACTTCTTGCCCGAGACGCAGAAAAGGCAGGCGGTGTCGACCACGCCGACGCCTTCGTCCACGGGCTTGTCACTGCCGATCGCGACGTTCACGTTCGGCAGGTGGTGGATGAGCCGCTCCGAGACGCAAGTCTCTGGGGGCGGCGTGACTGGCCCCTGCGGATGCATGGCGATCTCCTCGTCCGCGAACTGGACCTGCTCGGCGATGCGCGCCTGGCGCTGCGGACGGCCTCCGCGACCTCCTCGTCCACTTCCCTTTGACTTGCCGTCCTTGGGCGCGAACTTGCGAGCACCTGGCGTGGGGCACTCCTTGTCCCGTGTCCAGTGTCCGGTCTCGCCGCAGTCCCAGCAAGAAGTGTTCCTCTTGCGCTGGTCGACCCGGCCCTGTAGCTTGGTCGGGCGGCGGGGCGGTGCGGACCTTGACTTGCCGCGGCCCTTGAGAGCCTCCCGGGCCGATCTGATGGTGGCCATGGCCTCGGGGATAGCGGCAAGTTCCGCCGCGGCAGCTTCGACCCTGGCAGAGTCTCATGGCCCCGGCGCCCAACAGACGATTTTAAAGTCGAGGGGTTGGTGCGGGAAGGGCAGATTACGCGAGTGAGAAGCGCGTGCGCCTAAACATCGCAAACGAGGTGTGCCGCAAGACGCGGCCGTCTACACGCTCGCGTCGATTATTCGTCGAGACGGTCGGCGAGCCCCCAGTTCGGGCCCTTGGCCTCCTGTATGGGACACGGACTTGGGGGCCAGTCAGCCCCCCATTCCCTGCGATGGCATTACTCATGTAGTTTCGTGGCGCTTCGAAATTTGACAGATCCTAAGTTTAAAAGTTTGAGAAGTTTCATGTATGCGTGTGTCAGGGTTTGAAAGCTTGAGAGTTCGGCAGTTGACACTCTGAAACCATCGAAATTGTGCCCAAATCTTCGAATTTACAATGTTCACCTGATGCGAGAGTTCGAACTTGCACGTTGTCATAACGGCCCAAGTGCCATGTTTCCGAAGTTGCAGTATATATGCTTAACCTGTCTAGCGTTAAAAGCTGTTTCATTGCTTGCCCGTTTGCAAGTTTGGAACCATGTATGCTTGAAGCGTGCAAAATCCAGACGAGCTGAAGTTTGAAAGCTTGAAATTTGTCAATGACTACGCGGGGTAGAAAGAAAAGCGAGAAGCGTCCAGCGTCCGCATGTTTTGTAGCCGTTGGAAGTTTTGAAGCAGGGGGCGCTCGCGACTGTGTTCGTTATATTGATTCTCGAAGAGCAGGAACACTCACTGATGCCAAAGGTGCTGCACTGAGGGCAGAGAGCGTCAGAAAGAGCGGAGAGGAGGGATCGTGATAGAATGCCGCGATTGTTCAACAAACGTATTGGTGCTTTTGAAACAGGGAATACTCGCAGCTTTTCCACAAAACATGTTTTGCGTGCGCGCGGGTAGCGAAACGGGTGGGACATGAAAGGTTCGCATAATCCGTTTTTGCGCTGCGACTTCCCTTTGACTTGTGAAGCAGGAAACGCCTTCATCAGCTCCTCCCAGACATGTTCTTTGGGGGTTGTGCAGGGCAAGCGGGGTGCGAAGGAAAGGCTGGCGAAAAAACGCGACTATACCGCAACGGTTAGTCATGCGCGCATAGCGTCATGGTCCTTCGTCCTGTGCTGATCACTACGATCCCCCGTGGATCTCCCCAGGGACCGCGTGGGCCTCCAGGTGCCTCGTCATAATATTTCGCGCGTCTCCAGCGCCGATTTTCCAAGAGGTCCCCGGGAACCAGACAATCACAGGAGGATATCTGGTTTCTCCACTGAGGGGGATTTGCCTTCGCGCCCGGTCCTGAGGAGGCCGGCTATCCGACGACAGACTTTAGTACGACGACGCCGACGAACGCTACATCGACGATGACGCGCGCTACGACGACCACGACGGCGACAAGGGTCTCGGCGACGACGGGCACGAGCGTTCGGATCGCAACGGCGACGACGGTCACGAAGACATTGACGAGCAATGCGGCGACGGCGGCGATGAGCGCTGCGACGGCGACGTTGATGAACGTTACGACGACGACGAAGACGAGCGTTACGACGGCGACGACAGCGACGAGCGTTGCCGAGACGATGGCAAGCGTGACGACGACATTGGCGACGCGGAGCGTTGCGATGACGACGCCATCGAGTTTTTCGCCGGCGACGACGGGCGTTTCGACGACGACAACGAACGCTGCGACGACAACGCCGATGGGCACTACGACGAGGGCGGCGACGAGCACTACGGCGACTAACGCGGCGAGCGCCACGAGGACGAGGGCGAACATCGCGACAACGGCGGCGAGCGTCCCAACGACAAGAGCAAGGGGCGTGACGACGATGACGAACATTACGGCGGCGACGACGGCCACGGTCTCTTGGTGCGTTGAACGGCGGTTGTGGTTTAGTGATGCATTCGTTCGGGCACCTTTTCACCGACGGCATGATTTCGAGGGAAAGGATCGGAGGAGGAATGGCTGGCGGAGGGAGGATGAGGGTGAGCATTTGTTGATGTGGTACTTCTGAATTCCTTGGGCCCTCCCCAGAGAAGCGCAAAACCGACGACGATTTTGCACACGATTTTGCAATGCGATTTTTTTTGGGCGACTTGCCTGAGACATCCCCACGACAATATCGTCGGCCAATATTGTTAGGGAAATCGTGTTGGATCGGGCGCCAGCTTGTAACACAAATCTTTCTCTCTGGGCCCAGGGCCTCATTTCAAAGTCGTGCTGGCGGCTCGCGGACCCCGCAGTCAAAATCGTAGGGGTGGAGGATTTCGAAAATCGTAGCCGAAATCGTAGTGGGGTAGTTTGAAAATCGCAGGGGCGGATGTTCGAACTCGTAGCCAAAATCGCGGGGGCGGATGTTGAACATCGTAGCCAAGATTTTGGTGGGAGGGGGCACCTTTCTGGCCTCATGGCTGGAAGGGTTCGGCCACAAGTGCCCTGCCTTGAGGCCGGAGGATTTTTCCTGAAGTGTCCGGCTTCGCGGCTGGGGTGGTTCAACCCCGCGGCCTTACCTTGTCATGGAGCGGTCAGTCTATGCATGTCGTGCCATTGGCGGTGGAGTAGCTCCAAGAAGGCTCCAAGAAGGCCCAAGAGGATCCCAAGAGGGCTCCAGGAGGGCCTCGGAGGCCCCAAGACACGCCCCTGGGTGCTTTAGATGCGCCTGGGCCCCCCCCCGCGGTGGAGGATGTGAAACGGACGTTTGATAGACTTTACCGCGGGGGCCCTAAAAGGGCGCCAGGAGTGCCCCAAGAGTGTTCCAGGATGGCCCCAGGATGGCCCCAAGAGAGTTCCTAGACGGCCCCAGAGGCCCCAAGACGGCCCCAAAGGGCCCCGAGGGGTCCCCAAGAGTAGATGAAGTGATGTCACGCAAGCGCCCTTTCGCATGACTTAACTTTCACTCCTCTTGGGGGCCCTCTGGGGGTTTTCTTGGACCACACAGGCGTCCCTAACGGCACCAGAAAGGCCAAATAGAGCCCCAGAAAGGATTCCAAAAGGCCCCCAAGTGGAGTGACAGTTCTGTCACGCGCATGGGTGCTCGCGTGGCTTCATTTTCACTGCCATTGGAGGCCTTTCGGAGCCCTCTTGGAGCCCTCTTGGGGCCTTGGTTATCAGGGTTTTGTGCGCCACAATCGTGCGGCAGCTTCCTGGTGATGTCTGCCTGCGCCTCGCAATCGCGACGCGGTTCCGAGGAAATGCGAAGTTCCCTTGCCCTCTCCGCGAGCACAGCGAGCGCGCGAAACAAAAAATCCTCAAAGAGTGCTGGCATTTTTTGCATTGCATATTTCGGATAAGCGTTGTAATACAAGCAGACCATATTCAGCGTATGAAGCAACAAAGCTCGACTCCGACCGCGCCAACAAATAAGCGCCCCTAGTGAGGCGAGCCCGAGGCAGTCCTGAAGAAGGCTTTGGAGGGCCCCCTCTGGGGCCTCGCCGAGGCCCCTCAGACAGACCTAGAGAACCCAAGAGAGCTTGTCAAGAGAGCCTGAAAGAGCCTCAATGCGCCTTCCCACCGCACCTCCCTTGTCTTCTAGTCTCTTCTCCTTCGCTCCCTCTGCCCCTTTCCCGCGCCTTCCTCCTGTCCTCTTCGCTCTCGTTCACTATGCTCCTTCTTCGTCCGCTGCGCGCGATGGGGGTGGGAGGAGGGCGGGGGGTAGCTGCAACGCGTCCCCCCGCCGACGCGGAGAATGTGCAGGCGGTTCCCGTGCTTGGGGTGCTCCTGGTTGGCGATCGCTCTTCTCGTCGCTTCCGTTCCCCCGCGTTTTTTTTTTGCGTGGACATGCAACATCAAATCTGTATAAGCTCATCCATAACAGCGAATTCAATTTAGATGCATTGCAGGTTCAGCCACGCACACATGTTCAGTCCGAATTTATATGACTCACCATCGAACTATATATGCGCGACGGCGGTGTCAAGGTACGTTATATTTCGTCGCTTCGGGCGTTGACCCTCTGGGGTAAACAAATCGCCAGTGCCTCCAATGAGGCGCGCCGGGTTCTTATCTGACCTCCTCGGACCCTCGTGGCGGCCAGCGTCGTTCTCGCCCTCTCTCCGCCGACTCCTGCTGCGCCCATTCCTGCTTTGATTTTTCCTGCGACCCTATTCGCGCCATCGCTTGTGAGTTTTCGGTCACAGCACGTTTGATTGGAAACGATTTTTCAGGAAAAAAATAAGCCCGAAATCGTGGCATCTTTTGTTGGGGCACCGCTCCCACGACAGAGTCGTCGCCTTCGAACAGCTCGGAGATGTCTACGTTGGAGGACTCGAGCTCGGCGCTGAACGCCTCGAGCTCCTGGCGAACGATGTCCTGGACGTCGGTCTCGTCCTCGTCGTCCTCCTCTTGCTCTTCGTCGTTCTCGTCGTCCGGCTCGTCGACGACGTCGGTAGAGCGCCCCCCGCGGCTGGAGGAAACGTTAATGCGCCAGCCGCCTCGTGAGCGCCACTGGTTGGTCCATGACCTCGGCGGGGGAGCGCGGCGCTCCGACGCGTGGATGTCCGGGAACAGCTGACCAGCAGCCCGCGAATTCGCCGGTAGCCGTAGTGCTTGTCGGGCAGACTTCCCACGACACGCTCTCGGCGCTCTGCCGTGAGCCCAGCTTTGCGCGGCAGGAACCATCCCGCCACGTCGTCCAGCGCGTTGAGGTCCACCTCATACTCGCGCAGCTGCTACAATCCAGTCTCGAAACGGATGAGCCAATCCGTCATGCGTTCACCTCTTCGTCGGTGATATTTAGTCGACTCGAAGAAGGGTCTCGCCCTTATGACAGGCTTCTGTTGTCTCAAACTAGCCCCCAGGTGTTGCAGCACGTTCTCTATGCCGACCTGGTTCCTATTGCGCTTCCTATCATCGGGGTCTTCGATGTCCACCGCGGCTGCTGGATGCATCTGCGCCCCCGTCATATTTAGCGCTGCGCCGCGGGCTGTCCCACTGAGCTTCAGCACGAGCTTTGATGCGAGACTATGAGCCACGGCGGTATTCTCACTGAGCTTCCAGAGCTTGACCTCCTGTTTGTAGTCTCTCCACTTTGCCGGGTCGCCATTCCATGTAGGGATAGTGTTGTGCGCGTAGTTACCCGTCATTTTGTCAAGAATGAGGTAGTGAGCCGCGTCGCTGACACTGGCGTCGAAAGAGAAGGCGTTGATGCTGGCGTCGCTGACGCTGGCTTAGGAGAAGTAGGCGTAGATGCTGGCGTCGCTGACGCTGGCGTTGGAGAAATCGGCGTTGATGCTGGCGTCGCTGACGCTGGCGTTGGAGAAATCGGCGCTGATGCTTGCGTCGCTGACGCTGCCGTAGGAGAAGTAGGCGCTGATGCTTGCGTCGCTGACGCTGGCCTGGGAGAAGTGGGCGAAGTAGTCGTTGATGACGGCGTCGCTGACGCCGTCGTGAGAAAAGTAGGCGTTGATGTCGGCGTCGCTGACGCTGACGCACGGGAAGTAGGCGCCGGTGACGGCGTCGCTGACGCTGTCGGAGAAGTAGGCGTGGATGACTCGCTGACGCTGTCGTGCGGGAAGTAGGCGTTGGAAGCGTAGATGACGGCGTCGATGACGCTGTCGTAGGAGTTGGCAGGGTCGGCGTAGATGTCGGCGTCGCTGACGCTGACGTGGATGATGCTAGCGTCGCTGACGCTGGAGAGGGCGCTGAGCAACAGCGCGACCAGGCAGGTCAGGAAGCCGCAGGTCTTCGATTCAGGAAGACGTGTCGCAGAGGCCGTCTTGCAATATGTACGGCCGCAGGCCGGGATAGCGGAACGGCCTCGCTCCAGGTTGCCATTGTGATATGGATCGGCGCGCAGCGCCGGGAATGCTTTTGCTGTGAGCGCGGCTCGAACAATTGGCGTTGCACTTAGGCCAAGGGCCCTGAGAAATACAAATGGCAGCGGCGAGCAAGGAATGAAACCGCAGGTCCCTCGAGGCTTCGTGGGAAACCCTCTCGGGCCTCTTATATTCCTGGGGAGTGAGCTTGATTCACAGAATGAACAGACTGCGGCGTGAGAAACAGCTTCTGTCCACACCACGTCATGCCTACACGGGCGCGCTTCCACTGACACCGCCTCTACCACCGCGTTCTTGCCTGCATCCCTCGCCCACCCCCTCCAGAGGCCAGCTCCTCCAACCACGCCGTCCCATCCTACCTCTCCTCACATGCGAGGCCCCGGAGACGCTCCACATCCACGTCCACGCCATGGCGGGCAGACTCCGCTGCCGGAGAGCCGCGGGTCAGCCCTAGTCTCTACTACACTGCAGGGACATGCGCGTGCGAGGATGAGGTGCAGCGCGGGCGTCCCCGCGCGCGTCCGGGCGTCTTCGGCCGGCTCCACGGCGTTTCCGGGCGGTTCCAGCGCATTCCAAGATGGCCAACAAAACGATCCCAGGGCTTCCAAGACGGCCCATGAGCGCTCCAAGATTCCCCAGATTCTCCAAAATGGCTCCGCGCGGTCCTAAGGGGACTCCATGAGCGTTCCAAGAGTCCTCTCAAAGGGGCCCCAGAGGCCAGAATCGTCGATTTTCTTTTTTGCCCTACCTAGGCTCTGCCTAGAAGGGTTCTACTCTCTTTCTTAAAGGGGCTGGGCAGTGCACACCGCCCCGGGCGGTTCCCCCCAGTATCCGGCCCGCGGTTCCCCCAGCTATGCCCCCTTTGCTTAGCGTGACTTATTTCATTTTAGCTTAGCCTAGCTTAACTTAGTTTAGGTTCGCTTAGCTTAGCCTAGCCTAGCCTAGCTTAGCTTAGCTTAGCTTAGCTTAGCCTAGCCTAGCCTAGCTTAGCTTAGCCTAGCTCAGCTTAGCTTAGCGCAGCGCAGCATTAACATATCATAGCAGCGCACAGCCTAGCAAAACATAGCGTCGCATAGCATAGCATAGCGCAGCATATCATAGCGCAGTCTAGCAATTCATAGCATAGCGTAGCATAGCATAGCGCAGCATAACATAGCAACTCGTAGCTTAGCTCAGCATAGCACAGCGCAGCAAAGCATATCACAGCATAGCATAGCACAGCATAGCATAGCATAGCGCAGCATTTCATAGCATAGCACAGCATATCATAGCGCAGCATATCATAGCATATCATAACATATCATAACATAGCGCTGTATAGCATATCATAGCACAACATAGCATAGCGCAGCATAGCATAGCATGGCATATCATAGCGCAGCATTTCGTAGCATAGCACATCATCGCGCAGCATAGCATAGCATAGCCTAGCATCACATAGCACAGCCTAGCATACCCTAGCAGAGCATAACATAGCATAGTGCAGCATAACAGAGCATAGTGCAGCATAGCATAGCATAGCATAGCACAGCACAGCATAGCATAGCATAACATAGCTCAGCGTAGCATAGCATAGCATCAAAGCAAAGGCAACTCAACAACAGCAACAGCAAAGCAAAACACAAACGACGCAAAGCAAAGCAACAGCAACAGCAAAGCAAAGGAAAGGCAAAGCAAAAGCAATGTGCGACAGGTGCCGAGCTAGTCTCGATGGCCGGACCGGAGCCCCCGCAAGCAGTGTTGAACATGTAGCTGTAGGTGCAGGTGTAGGTGTAGAGGTGGATGTAGGTCTAGATGTAGATGTAGGCATTTCAGTTGAGCGGAAGATCGGGACAAATCGGAACCAGAGATTCTGGGAGAGTTCAAGAGAAAAATGGAACGCCGATTTGTGGAGCGTAGCGCGCGCATTCGCAGAAGTTCCCAAAAAGTGTTCGAGGGCTTGAGGGGCCCAAGTAACACATTGGCGCTCAATTAAACTGTTGAGGGCGGGCAGAAAATCTGGTGCGCACGAGCATTGTGAGCGGGTGCGCGGCTTGCAGGGGGGGCACAGTAGGTTTGCGTCTCAGGGACTTGGGCGCCGGCCAATGCGCTGATGGGGGGCCCGAGAATGCGTCGCACATATCACGCCTGTGGCGCCATGGAGGCCGCATTTGCGGTTGCAGTTGGGCGGGCGCCCCGCCGCGCGCACCGTGGCGACAGCTCTCTTGGGCGCCCGCCCGCCGCCGTGGACGCAGTGGGCCCAGCTAGTCTCTCGGTCGGCGCGCGGCGGGTCGGCAGCTACGACGCTGGCGGCCTGAAAATGTTGCGAAAGCGTTTCTCCCCGATCCCGGGGCTATTGTACGTTTTCGGTGGCACACGCAGCTCGGGGAAAAATCGCCTTGTCCGTCGGCGGCCAGTTGGCTGTCGTCGCGCAGAAGTACCGGCGGATGGCGCGGTCCACGCTCAGCGCAGAGAGCGTGTCCATGAGCGTGGACTCGTCGAGGGGCAGGAGGAAGGACCTCGCGGTCGGGGCCATCGCGGCCCGCGATGCCCACGGCCCCCACCCTGGGCGCGCGAGGACCTGCTGGGCGCCGCCGCAGCGCGATTTCAGATAATCTCGGAACCAGAAATCCGGGCGCGCCAAATTTCGCGGGCCGAAAAACTCTCAGAGAGTTTCGGCCAGCTCCGAGGTTTTGGGTCTATGGGAATGTTTCACGCGGGGTGGCTAGTTCAGAGATGTTCCGAGATTCTCAGAGAAGTTCGGACGCGAGAATTTGGCGCGCCCCGGTTTCTGGTTCTGCGAATCTTTGAAAAGCGGTTCCTTAGGTTTTACCGGGTCTCCAGGCGTCCTGTCAGCCAGAGACGAGCGACTGGCTGGCGCCGCGCCCGATGCTTCCGGAGTTGCGAACTCGGTATTCGATTCCCTGGGGCCCGCGGGCCCCTGGGCCAATCGCGAGGTTGCCGAGGCCCCCAGGCGGTTGCGCGCGATTGTCTCGGAAACCGGAGTTGGGCATCCATGGTGGACGCCCGCGCGCACGCGCTAGGTGTCCGCGAGATTGTTCGGTGGCGGACCTTGCATGGCGCGGGGACTTTCCAAAGATTCTTAGGCTTACGCCACACCGCCGACCCCTTGTTTATGCCAATCTGGGGGTAGTAGAAGCTGCGAAGGGGTGAAAAGGCGAGTGATATTTGTTTGGTGTCTGTTCGCCGCCACCGCCAGAGGGTCTCGGGCAGTTCCGCGGGGGGGTCCGAGCGGACGGCGACACCGCGGGCGGTCGTGGTCTCATCTGGGGCCATCTGAGAGGCATAATGGAGCCAGGTTGGGCTCGGGAATGTCTTCGAGCCGTTTCGGTAGCGGTCGGGAGTTTTTTTGGGGGACTGCCCAGGAGTCATGATGGGTCAACTTGGCCATGTGCGAGGCCACGGCGCGTGCAAAGGGTGTGCCGGCATGGGGCCTATGGCAGGCAGTTTGGAACCACTTGGGGGCCCAGGTGGAGGAAAAGGAGGAGGAGGAGAAGGGGGACACGGAGAAACGGCTCTGGGTTATGGGTTATGGGTGAGAGGCTTCTTGTATGTGTATCGGGATCTCGCGGATCGCTTCTCGGGGGCCTCTGGAAACGAGTTTTGGAGCCACTTGGGGGCCGTTTCGGAGCCTCTGGGGTGCTTCTTGGGGGTTCCTTGGGGCGTCTGGGCGGCCTCGTGAGGGCCTCTGGGGGCCTCTTGGGGCACTCTTGGGGCCCCCTGGGGCTCCTGGGGGCAGAAAGCTAGAGTTTCAACATGTTTGGTCGCCCTCTTGGGCCCCTCTTGGTGCCGTCTTGGAGCCCTCTTGGGCCGTCTTGGGGACCTCTTGGGCCGTGTTGGGGCCGTCTTGGGCCGTCTGGAGGCCGTCTTGGGGGCCTCTTGGGCCATCTTGGGGCTGTCTTTGGGGCCTCTTTGGCCGTCTTGGAGCGTCGGGAAGCCGAAAAGGCGGAAAAGCAAAAAACATTGAAAAACACTATGGAAATCAACAATTTTAGACTCTTGGGGCCCTCTTGGGAGGCTTGTTTGGGACCTCGGGGGCCGTCTTGGAGACCTCTTGGCCCGTCTTGGGGCCATCTTGGGCGTCTTGGAGCGGTCGTTTGGCGTCTCGGGGCCTTCGTGGGCCGTCTTGGAGGCCTCTTGGGGGCTTCTTGGCCCGTCTTGAGGCCCTCTTGGGCCCGGAAAAGCCCCGTGAACCGCTCGTCCCGGCCGTGCTGCGCTCGTCCCGGACCCCCCCCGCTCGTCCCGGACCCCCCCCGCTCGTCCCGGACCCCCCCCCCCCCTCCAAATCGACCGGACCGGGCTCCCGGGGGAGGGGTTTGGGGAGGGGGAAGCATCTCACACGCCGATGATCCCCAAGGGGTCGGCGGACTTTCCGGGGTGTTCTCTACGGTTATTTCGGCGCGCTTCGGGAATTTTGGGGCGGCGCGGGGAAGTCGCCTGGCCGCGCGGGGGACTTTTTTTCCAATGCCTGCTTGGGCATCATCGCGGTGTCGCGTGGCCGAAGAGGTCACTGAGCAACGCGCTTTTTAACATTTTCGTGTTTTTTCGTTGCGTTGGTTGCGTGATTGTTTCGGCGGTCCGCCTCCTTGGGGGCCCCTTGGGGCCTCAAGTTTGTTTTGTTGACGCCGGGCCTTCTGGAGTGAAAGGCGCTTGGCGCTGAATTCCCTCGGGCGTGCGCGTGGCCAAATACGCGCCGTGGCTTCATCCGCGCCGGGGCGCATTTCTTCCGTCGCGAAGCCGATGGCGCCCACGGCGTGGCAGGCCCGTTCGGCGGCGCCCCAGGTGATTTGAAAAACCGAGCATGATTTTTATCCCGGTCAAATTTTGCCCCGATCCTGGCTTCATCTTAGTATTAAGCTGTACTATCACTACTACTACTACTACTACTACTACTACTACTACTACTACTACTACTACTACTACTACTACTACTACTACTACTACTACTACTACTACTACTAGTACTACTACTACTACTACTACTACTACTACTACTACTACTACTACTACTACTACTACTACTACTACTACTACTACTACTACTACTACTACTACTACTACTACTACTACTACTACTACTACTACTACTACTACTACTACTACTACTACTACTACTACTACTACTACTACTACTACTACTACTACTACTACTACTACTACTACTACTACTACTACTACTACTACTACTACTACTACTACTACTAACTACTACTACTACTACTACTACTACTACTACTACTACACTACTACTACTACTACTACTACTACTACTACTACTACTACTACTACTACTACTACTACTACTACTACTACTACTACTACTACTACTACTACTACTACTACTACTACTACTACTACTACTACTACTACTACTACTACTACTACTACTACTACTACTACTACTACTACTACTACCGCTACTGCTACAACTGCGACGATGAGGAGAAGGAGGAGGACTCGGGGCTCCAACTCCTAGGTAGGGTCGCTCTGGGATCTTTCCACAAAGAAAGAATGATTTTGACATGCTTGCCTTCTGTGCTTCCGACGCTTCAGGCGGGCCCCCGAGGCCGCCAGGATCGGCGCTAGACGGCTCAAGATCGCCCCAAGTTGGCCCACGAATCTCCCAAAAGTGCCCCGACACGGTTCAAGAGGCCCCCAAGATTGCCCCGAGAGGTTCCCAAGATGGCCCATGAGAATGCAGCAGCGGCCCCAAGAGGCCCCCAGGGAGCCCAAAGAGGCTGCCCTCCACCCCAAGAGGCCCCCAAGATGCCCCAGATGCTTCCAAAACGGCTCCGCGCGGCCCCAAGGGGACTCCATGAGCGTTCCAAGATTCCTCTCGAATGTCGTCGATGTCGTTTGGTTTTTAAGGCTTCTGGCATGCTTGCCTGTTCGAGCTTCCGACGCTACAGGCGAGCCCCACAGGCCGCCAGGATCGGCGCTAGACGGCTCAAGATCGCCCCAAGTTGGCCCACGAATCTCCCAAGAGCGCCCCGAGACGGTCCAAGAGGTCCCGAAGATTGCCTTCCAGCCGAACAAGAGCGGACCACGGGGGCTCGGCTCAATTGAGATATCCTGGGGGTCCCCTCCATCCTCCTCCCGTCTCCTCCCCCCATCCTCGCCAAATATGCTGTGCCATCGGCGACGACGACGACCGCGACAACGGGGACGACGACGACGACGACGACGATTCCAGCTGAACCTGTCTCCATATAGCGTTCACCCGTCTTCATAAACAGGGATACTCCAACAGGGCGGCGACCACGACGACGACGACCACGAAGACGGCGACCACGGCGACGACGACCACGACGACTCGGGCTGAACCTGTTTCCCTAAAACGATAAACCCGTCTCCATAAAACAACTATATTCTGACAGGACTGCGACCGCGACCACGACCGCCACGACGACGACGACGACGACGACGACCGGGGAGACGACGACCACGCCGACTCCAGCTGAATCGGGCTCCCCAAACAAGTGAACCCGTCTTCACAAAAAGGGATATTCTGACAGGGCTGTGACCACGACCGCGACGGCCACGACGAGGACGACGACGCCGACGACGACGAGGACGACGATGACGACGGCCGCGACGACGAAGACGACGACGATTCCTGCTGAACGAACCTGTCTCCATAAAGCATTGCATAAACAAGGACATTCCGACAGGGCGGCGACGACGACGACGACAACGACGACCACGACCACGCCGATTACAGCTGAACCTGATTAAGCGCGGTACGCCCGTCGTCATAAAAAGAGATATCCCGACAGAGCTGCGACCACGACCACGACAACCACGAAGACGACGACCAAGACGACCACGACCGCGACAACGGCGACGACGACGATGACGGCGACGACGGCGGCCCTGCGACGGCCAAACTGCTGGAGCGCTGCGAGAGCTCGGACACGAGGGCGCGGTCTCGCTGCCGCCGCCCCGGCCGCCGCCGTGTTTGTAGATTTTCGGTGCAAGCTGTGCCGTTCCTCCGAGAACCATTCCAGAAAGATGTCGTGGACGGAGTCCACGGGTCAGCCCTAGTCTCTACTACATTGCAGGGCCCAGTGCGTGCCAGAAGGGCGCAGGCCCCAATACACCGAAACCGCCCCGGGCTCGCCCCGGGCCGCCCAGGGAGGCCCCAAGACATGTCGAGAGGGCCCCCAGAAGCCCCCAAGACGGCCACGGAGAGCCCCGGCACGCTTAAAGATGGGCCCAAGACGCCCGAGATTCGCCCCAGACGGCCCAAGAGGCGTCCAAGACGCCCGAAGAGGCCTCCCAAGAGGCCTCCCAAGAGGGCCCCGAGCGACAGAAATCGTTGATTTCTATTGTGTTTTTCGATGTTTCCGGCCTCCTCGCCTCTTCGGCTTCCCGACGCTCCAAGACGGCCCAAGAAGTCCCCCCGACCGCTCCAAGACGGCCGAAGAGGACCCCAAGAGAGCCCCAAGACGGGCCAGGAGGGCCCCAAGACGGTCCCAAGACGCCCCAGGACGGCCCCAGGACGGCCCAGGAGGCGCCCAAGACGGCCCAAGAGGCACCCAAGACGGCCCCAGGAGCGGCCCAAGACGGCCCAAGACAGCCCAAGAGGCGCCGAGGCGGGCCTCAGACGGCCCCAAGACGGCCCAAGAGGCACCCAAGACGGCCCGAGAGGGCCCTAAGAGCCCCCCCGGGAGGCCCAAAAGAAGGCCGAAGAGGCTCCGAAACGGCCCCCACGAAGCCTTCAGTGGCTTCAGAATTCCCTCCAGGAGCGGGGGAGCGGACGAGAGGCGACAGGCATATCGCAGGCAAAAACGCCCCAAGAGATCCCCAAACGGCCCCCACGAAGCCCTAAGTGGCCTCAGAATTGCTTCCAGGAGGGGGGGAGCGGACGAGAGGCGACCGGCATATCGAAGGCACAAAAGAACAATGTTGGACGCTCCGAGGGCCTTCGATGTTTCTCTGTTGGGGAGAGTCGTCGTAGGATCGCCGATTGCCGACCGAGGGCATGGAGAATCCAGCGAAAGAGGAGAAGAAGGTGGAAGAGGAGGAGGAGGAGGATGCGGAGGAGGAGGAGGAGGAGGAGGAGGAGGGGGAGGAAGCCAAGCTGGAGCCCGACGCCATCATGATTGCCTTTCGGCCCTGCAGCCGCACCCCCCCGCGCTTGCCCAGAGACCCCTCGCCACGTCGAGCTGATGTCGTGGACGGAGTCCACAGGTCTGCCCTAGTCAGCTACAATGCTGCAATCAGCGCGTACGAGAAGGGCGAGCAGTGGCAGCTGGCGCTGGCGCTGCTGAGCGAGATGCGGGAGGCGAAGCTGGAGCCCGACGTCATCTCTCCTACATGGCCGGCAGAAGCGCGTGCCCGAAGGAAAAAACACCCAAATGTCAGTAGAGGTCTCTGGGGAGGGGGCCCCGCGAGGCGCCCCAGCGGCCCCTGCGGGCTCTTGCGAGCCCCAGCAGGCCCCGGCGCGGCTCCAGGAGGCCCACGAGCGTTCGGAGACGACCCCGGGGCCCCCGAAGAGCAGCCCGAGACGGTCCAAGGGGGCCTCCGAGACGGTCCAAGAGCGCTTGCAGACGCCCAACATAGCCCCCAGACGGCCCCACAGGCTCCCAAAAGGCTCGAAGTGGGCTCCAAGAAGAGTCCCGAGAGAGCCCGCACAAGCAAAAATCGTCCCAATCCCGTGGGAAAACATAGATTAGACGGCCCCAGGACCGCTCCTGAGGCGCCCATGACGGCCCGAGAGTCGCCCCATGCAGCCCCCAAGAGCTGCCCAAGACGGCGCCAACACGGCGCCAACACGGCCCCAAGCCGGCCCCAAGCAAGACGGCCCCAGACGGCCCCGCATGCCCCCCAAAAGCTCGAAGTGGGCTCCAAAAAGAGGCCCGAGAGAGCCCGCGCAAGCAAAAATCATCCCAATCCCATGGGAAAATTTCCATTTACACATTTCGTGTTTTTCTTTTCCGCAGCGCCCAAGAGGACAATTCACGCCCCCAGGACGATTCAGGAATGCCCAATGAGGGTCCCAGGACGGCCCAGGACGGCCCCAGGACCGCTCCTTAGGCGCCCACGACGGCCCGAGAGTCACCCAAGGCAGCCCCAAGAGCAGCCAAAGACGGCCCATAACGGCACCAACACGGCCCCAAGCCGGTCCCAGAGGCGTCCAAGACGGCCCCAGGACGGCCCAAGAAGCACCCAAGACGGCCCAAGAGGGCCCCAAGAGGCTCCAAAGAGGCCGTAAGACGGTCCAAGGGGGCCCCAAAAGGCCCCCAGGAGGCCGTAAAGAAACCCCGAGAGGTCCCAAACGGTTCCCGAGGAGAAGGAAGAGCTTGATGGCGCATAGGAAGCGTTGCCGTCCTCCGTGGGTGCGGGCACGAGCGAAAGAGCGCTGAAAAATGAACAGCAGCATGGGCGCTGTTTCCCTTTCCTGGTGCCTTCCAGCTCCAGGGCGCCCTTCGCCGCTGCCGCCCAAGTGAGGCGAGATACACCAGAGGCCTCCAGGGAGCGTAGTCCCCCACACAGTCTGATCCCAGAGGGGCGCGGAGACGGCGCCCAGAAGGACGTGGCTCCCTGCGCGCCCACTGTGGCGCCTGTTACAGCCCAGGACGCAGTCAAGACAGCCCCAAGAGCGGCCACAGATGGCCCAAGAGGGCCTCCAGACGGTCCCAAGACGGCCCCAAGACAGCCCAAGGGGCGCGATAGACGAGCCCAGAGAGGCCCAAGAGGCCCCCAGGAGCCCAAAAGAGGTCCCCAAGAGGTGCCACGGGGCTTTAAAACTGCTTCGAAGCGAGGGGGGCGGACGAGGGGACCGCCTCAGGAGGTTTTGGACGGCTTTGGGCCTCAAAATCATCCGCTTTACGACGGTTTTGGAAGGATTTTGGCCTTCTCGCTTGTTCCGCTTTCCGACGCTCGAAGACGGCCCAAGAGGCCTCCAAGAGCGCCCCAGAACGGCCCAAGAGGTTTCCAAGAGTGCCCCAAGACAGCTCAAGAGGGCCCCAAGACGACCCAAGAGACGCTCAAGGCGGCCCACGAGGGCCCGAAGACAGGCCCTAGAGGGGGACCACGGACCGAAAATCCGAGCCTTCCGCCCCAAGAGGGCGCCAGGAGGCCCAAACAGGCCCCCAAGAGGCCCCAAGGGGCCGCCAAGAATCCCCCGAAGAGGCCCCAGGAGGCTCCCAAGGAGCCCAAAGGCTCCAAAGAGGCCTCGAGCCCGCCTCCGAGCTTCCTCGCCGCGAGGGTGCCAACACGGCCCCAGACGGGCCCAGGACGGCCCAAGGCGCGCTCAAGACGGCCCAAGACGATTCCAAGACGGTCCCAGGAGGGTGCGCCCAGGACGGCCCAAGGACGCGCCCGGTCGGGGCCTCAAGACGGGCCAAGATGGCAAGAGAGCCCCAGCTGGCAAAAATTGTTAATTACGCACTTTGCGTTTCCCGCCGTTTCGGCGGTCCGATGCACCAAGAGGCCCCAGAAAGTCCCAGGAGAGTCCGAGGAAACGCCCAGGAAGGCCCCAAGACGGGCCAAGACGGACCGGCGGCGCGCTGCGACGGCTCAAGACGGCTCCAAGACAGCCCTAAGAGGGTGCCAACACGGCCCCTGCTGGGCCCAGGACGGCCCAAGGAGGCGCACAGGAGGGGCCCACGACGACTCCAAGGCGGCCCCCTCACGGTCCCAGACGGCTCCAAGACAGCCCCATGAGGACCCCGATGGGCCCAGGACGGCCTACGGACGCGCCCATGAGGGGCCCACGACGAACCAAGACGGCCCCATCATGGCAAACGGCGCCCTCAAGACGGGCCTGGACGGCTCCAAGACGGCCCTTTGAGGGAGCCAACGCGGCCCCACACCCTTCGGGCGCACACTTGGGGGGGCTGGGAGCTTGCGACAAGTCTCCCACATTCATTGTCCTGCCCCATTCTGTTCGCCTGGAGGCCTCCTCCAACCCTGTGGGCGAACAAGAGGAAACCCAGCGGGCCGCCAACCCTGGGGCCCGTGGGCCCCGCGCCGCTTGGGCAGAAGACGAACGCCGGGTCTGACAGGCCAGCTACCGCCCCCCTTTGCCCGATATGCTGTGCCATTCTGTTCCCCCAGGGGCCTTGTCAAACTCTTCGGGCCAAGCAGACCGGACCCCTGGGACAGCAGCCAATTGATATGACCCTGGGACCTCTCCGCATTCTTCGGACGAGCACCTGGGGGGCTCAGGAGATTCGGACAAGTCTTCCCCATCCCTTGCCATGTCCCGTTTTGTTCGCCCGAAGGCCTCCACAGACCCTCTGGGCGAACAGAATGGGACATGGCGAACAAACCCTCCCGTTGGCGGTGATGCGACTGGATCGCACCATCAAGGCGCGCCCGGAGGTGATGGCCGACCCAACAGCGGTTTCTCTTAAGATTTTACTGAATTTCAAATTTTCTTGAAGCTCTCTTGGGCCCTCCCTGTAGATCCTTGCGAGCCTCCCCGGCGCTTTCGGTGGCTTTCCCCGATGGCCTCCCGAGCCCTTCCCCGAGCGCTCCTGAGACGCCTCAGATGGGCTTCGACTTCGACGCACATCCCCGAGAGACTTCGAAACTGTCCTCAATAGGAGGGGGGTGAACGAGCAGTGCGCTGCTGGAGCGCTGCAAGAGCTCGGACACGAAGGCGCGGTCTCGCTGCCGCCGCCCGAGCCGCCGCCGTGTTTGTAGATTTTCGGTACAATCTGCGCCGTTCCTCCGAGAACCATTCCAGAAAGATGTCGTGGACGGAGTCCACGGGTCAGCCCTAGTCTCTACTACATTGCAGGGCCCAGTGCGTGCCAGAAGGGCGCAGGCTCCAATGGGTCAAAACCGCCCCGGGCTGGCCCCGGGCCGCCCCGGGCCGCCCAGGCAGGCTCCAGGACACGCCGAGAGGGCCCCCAGAAGCCCCCAAGACGGCCCCGGAGAGCCCCGGCACGCTTAAAGATGGGCCCAAGACGCCCGAGATTCGCCCCAGACGGCCCAAGAGGCGTCCAAGACGCCCGAAGAGGCCTCCCAAGAGGCCTTCCAAGAGGGCCTCGAGCGACAGTAAGCGTCGATTTCTATTGTGTTTTTCTATGTTTTCGGCCTCCTCGCCTCTTCGGCTTCCCGACGCTCCAAGACGGCCCAAGAAGTCCCCCAGACCGCTCGAAGACGGCCGAAGAGGACCCCAAGAGAGCCCCAAGACGGGCCAGGAGGGCCCCAAGACGGTCCCAAGACGCCCCAGGACGGCCCCAGGACGGCCCAGGAGGCGCCCAAGACGGCCCAAGAGGCACCCAAGACGGCCCCAGGAGCGGCCCAAGACGGCCCAAGACAGCCCAAGAGGCGCCGAGGCGGGCCTCAGACGGCCCCAAGACGGCCCAAGAGGCACCCAAGACGGCCCGAGAGGGCCCTAAGAGCCCCCCCGGGAGGCCCAAAAGAAGGCCGAAGAGAAGCCTTCAGTGGCTTCAGAATTCCCTTCAGGAGCGGGGGAGCAGACGAGAGGCGACAGGCATATCGCAGGCAAAAACGCCCCAAGAGATCCCCAAACGGCCCCCACGAAGCCCTAAGTGGAAAGCCAAGCTGGAGCCCGACGCCATCATGATTGCCTTTCGGCCCTGCAGCCGCACCCCCCCGCGCTTGCCCAGAGACCCCTCGCCACGTCGAGCTGATGTCGTGGACGGAGTCCACCGGTCTGCCCTAGTCTTCTTCTCTACAATGCAGGGACCCGTGCGTGCGGGAAGGGTCCCTGTCTTGATGGGCGTAAAATGCCCCACAACGGCTCCGGGGACGCCCCAGAGGCGCTCACGCGGCCCCAGAGGCGCCCAGGACGGCCCCAGACTCCACCAAAACGGCCCAAGAGCGCTCCAAGAGAGCTCCAGACCGCCGAAAACGGCCCCGACAAGGCCCAGGAGGCCTCCACGACGGCCCCAGAGACGCTCAAGAGGCGCCCCAGGATGGCCCCCACAGGTCCAAATCATTGTTTTTTTCCAACGAAAAACGTTAAATTTTAGCACGCACTGCTTGTCGGGAGTATGGCGCAGAAGATGGGACAAGAGGCCCCCACGACCGCCCCAAGACGGCCCAAGAGGCCCCCCAGAGGCACGAAAACCGGCCCGCGAAAGCGTCAAGAGACCCAAGAGGCGCCCGACACGGCCGCCAGGCGGCCCCAAGAGGCTCCCAGGAGGCGCCCAGGACGGCCCCAGACACCCCCAAGACGGCCCAAGAGCGCTCCAAGAGAGCCCAAGACCGCCGAAAACACACCCAAGACGGCCCAGGAGGCCTCCACGACGGCCCCAGAGACGCCCAAGAGACGTCCAAGGATGGCCCCCAGAAGCGAAAATCATTGTTTTTCCGAAGAAAAACGCTCACTTCCAGCATGCGCTGCTTCACGGGAATATGGCGCAGAAGCTGGTTCCAGGTCCCCACGACCGCCCCAAGACGGCACAAGAGGCCCCCAAGACGCACGAAAACCGGCCCGAGAGGGCGTCAAGAGAGCCCAAGAGGCGCCCACAACGGCCCCAGCTAGGGTGACACCAAGAGGCTCCCAGGACGGCCCCAGGTATCCCCAAGACGCTCCAAGAGCGCTCCACGACAAGCCAAGATTATTTTTTGCGGCGCCAAGACGGCCCAAGACGCCTCTACGACGGCCCAAGAGACGCCGAAGAGGCTTCCCAGGAGGGCCCGGGCCCCGAGACGGCCCAAGACGCACCCAAGACAGCCCCCAAAGCAGTTAACAATGGCCCAAGACGGCCCCACCGCCCCGTCTCCAAGACGGCTGTAGATGCCCCCACCGCCCTGTCTCCAAGCCTTTCCGTTTGGACAGTCTCCAAGACGGCTGGGCCGTCAGGGACGGCTCCAGAGGCGCCCGAGACGGCTCAAGAAACACTAAAGACAACCCCAACAGCGCCCAATATTTGCCCAAGATAGCTCCAAGACTGTCCCAAGATGCCGAGAGGCGCCCAAGACGGCCCCACATCGCCCCAAGACGGCCCAAGACGCACTCAAGATTGCCCAAGAGGGCTTCAAGAGACCCCCAGGAGGACGAAAAGGGCCCCCAAGCGGCCCCCAAGGGGCGTTGGATGCTTCTCTCTTGGGGAGCGTCGAACTTCCAGTATCGTCTTGGGGGCTTCTTGGACCCACTGCGAGCCATCTCTGCGCCATTTGGGGACGTCTTGAGGCGGTGCGCTCGAAAGGTCGATTCGTGTCCTCGCACTGGGGCCCGTCTTAGGGAGTTACGTCTCGCCGCCCTCTTGCGGGCCTCCTAGGCCGCGCCCACTGGCCCCATTGTCACCACACTACCACATCAAATTATCATTCGGCCCCGGCGAAGAGCAGATAACTTCTCACGGCTGCCCTCCCCGCAGAAGATATGATGAACACAGACTGCGGCGTCAGAAACAGCTGTCATGCCTACATGGGTGCGCTTCCATTGACACCGCCTCCACCACCGCGTTCCTGCCTTCAGGCCTGCTTGCCTGCATCCCTCGCCCACCTCCCCCTCCAGCGGCCACCTCCTCCATCCACACCGTCCCCTCCAACCTCCCTTTACCCGCGAGGCCCCAGAGACGCTCCACTTCCACGTCCAAGCCATGGCGGGCAGATTCTGCGGCCGGAAGGCCGCGGGTCAGCCCTAGTCAGCTACAATGCTGGGACCAGCGCGTGCGAGAAGGGCGAGCAGTGGCAGCGAGCGCTGGCGCTGCTGAGCGAGATGTGGGAGGCGAAACTGGAACCCGACGTCATCTGTACTACAATGCAGGGACCCGCGCGTGCGAAGAAGGCGATTCGGACCAAACAAGCGTAGCAGGCGCCCCGGCGGCCCCTGCGAGCCCCAGCTGGCCCCGGCGCGCTCCGAGACGCTCCAGGATGGCCCAAGGGCGCTCGGAGCCGCTACGGGAGGGCCCCAAGACGGCCCAAGAGGGCCTCCGAGGAGGTCCAAGAGCGCTCCAAGACGCCCAAGAGCCCGAACAAGGACAAGTCGTCCCAATCCCGAGGGAAAAGGTACATTTTTGCAATTCCCGAGCTTATAGTGTTCAGAGAGTCCAAGCCGGCCATCAAGGCTCCCAATATCGCCTGAAGACGCCTCTGGAAGCCCGCATTTGAGCCCCCAGACAGCCCAGGACGGCCCCAGGACGGCTCCTGAGGCGCCTATGGCTGCCCAAGCGGCAGCCCAGACAGCCCCAAGAGGGGCCCAAGACGGCCCAAGACGGCCTCAAGACGGTCTCAAGACGGTCCCAGAGGCGCCCAAGACGGCCCAAGACGGCCCCAGAGGACCTCAAGACGGCCCAAAACATGCTAACAGGCATCCAAAACGGCCAAAGAAGGCCCCAAGAGGCTCTCAGGAAGCCAAAAATAGAGCCCGAGAGGTCCCCAGGCCTTCCGAAGACGCCCGAAGATGACGGCCGAAGAGCCTACCAACACAGCCCCCGAAGAGACTTGGACGCACCAAGACTGCCCAGGAGGCGCCCGATATTGCCCAAACGGGCCCCTGGAGGGCTTCAAGGGAACCCCGAGACGCCTCCAAGAGCCTCCAACAGTTCTCCGATGCATGCCTCCAGAGGCCAACATCCTTCATTTTCAATGGTTTTTGAAGGAGTTTCGCCTTCTCGCCTTCTCGGCTAGCCGACGCTCCAAGACGGCCGAAGAGACCCACAAGACCGCCCCAGGACGGCCCAACAGGCCTCCAAGCGCGTCCCCAGGCCCAAGATGGCCCAAGAGGCGCCCAAGACGGCCCCAGGGGATCCCAAGCCAGGCCCAAGAGGGGGCCAAAGAACGGGAAACATCCCTGACGCTCCGAGCCCTGGGCCCCCATACGCCCACACAAGGCCCCAAGACCCGCCCAAGGGAACGCCAAAATGTCCCCAGAGGCCCCCAAGACGCCCAAAGCAGGCCCCAAAGAGGCCCCAAAGCTGCCTCCAAGAGGATACCCCGACGCCTCTGAGCCATTACCCAGGCACAGGCACGGTGGCGGATTTCGCCGAAGGCCATGATGCGTGCCAGAAGGTCCTCTGTCTTGAAATGTCCGCCAGGCTCTCCAGGCCGCCCTGCGAGCCCCCATGCCGCTCCGAGACGGCCCAGAAACGCCCACGAGGGCGCCCGGACAAGCCAAGAGGGACCCACAGGTCGGCCAGGAGGCTCCCAAGGCGGCCCAGGAAGACCCCCAGGAGGGACCCAAGATGCAAAAATTGACACCTCCCCTTCGGAAGACGTACATCTTTGATATGCTCGCTCTTTTCGTTTTCACCGCGTCCAAAACGGCTAGACAGGCCTTCCAGATGGCCCCAATATGTTTCCAGAGCACCCCAGGAGGGCCCGCAAACGGCCCGAGGCGGGCCCGCGACGAGTCCAGAGACGCCCTAGACGGCCCAAGAGGCAACCAAGACAGCCCAAAGAGCGGTCAATAACGGCCCAAGACGGCCCCAAGACGGTCCGAGCTGCGCCCAAGACGGCCCCACACGGCCCCAGGACGGCCCAAGAGGCACTTAAGACGGCCCAAGAGGGACCCAAGGGATCCCCAGGAGGCCGGAAAGAAGCCCCCAAACGGCCCCCAAGAGGCCTTAAGTGGCTTTCACCTTGCCTCTAAGAGAGGGGGGTCGGACGAGAGGCGAGGGCCGGGCCGCATGCCCAGAAGAGCTGTTTTCAACGCTCTGGGGCCCTTCCATGTTTTTCTTTTGGGGAGCGGTCCAGAGCGCCCCGGAGCGCTCCGGGAGCCCTTCGGGTGCTCCAGAACTCTTGGAGGCTCCCCAGATGGCGCCATGAGGGCCCCACACGGCGCCATGAGGACCCCAGACGGTCCTTGCACGCTCCGGGAAGCCCCACAGAGCGTCCACGAGGCCCTTCAAATGGGCACGACACGACCCAAGCGAGCGCCAAGGCGCCCTCCAAAAGGCTGCACAAGAGGGTCCCGAGAGGTCAAAATCGTTTGTTGTCCGAGGCTTTTCCAAAGATTCCCGCTCGCCGCCAATTCAGATTTCGGACACTCGAAGCAGCCCTGGAAGACTTCAAGGCCACCCCGAAAGGACCCAAAACGCTCCAGGAGGCTCCCAGGAGGGCCCCAAGACGGGCCAAGACCGCCCCAGCACGGCCCAAGGCGCGCTGAAAACGGCCCAAGACGGCTCCAAGACGGCTTCACGAGGGTGCCAACACGGCCCCAGACGGGCCCAGCACGGCCCAAGGCACGCTCAAGACGGCCCAAGACGACTCCATGGCGGTCCCATGAGGGTGCCAACACGGCCACAGATGGGCCCAGGACGGCCCAAGGGGGCGCCCAGTCGGGGCCTCAAGACGGGCGAATATGGCAAGAGAGGCAAACATAGTTTATGTTCCATTGTTTATTGATACAGCCTTTGCGTTTCCCGCCATTTCGGCGGTCGGATGCCCCAAGAGGCCCCAGAAAGTTCCAGGAGGGTCCGAGGAAACGCCCAGGAAGGCCCCAAGACGGGCCAAGACGGCCCCAGCACAACCCAAGGCGCGCTGCGACGGCTCAAGACGGCTCCAAGACAGCCCCAAGAGGGTGCCAACGCGGCTCCTGCTGGGCCCAGGACGGCCCAAGGAGGCGCACAGGAGGGGCCCAAGACGACTCGAAGGCGGCCCCCTCACGGCCCCAGACGGCTCCAAGACAGCCCCGAGATAGTGCCAACAAGGACCCCGATGGGTCCAGGACGGCCGACGGACGCGCCCATGAGGGGCCCACGACGAACCAAGACGGCCCCATCACGGTAAACGGCGCCCTCAAGACGGGCTTAGATGGCTCCAAGACGGCCCTTCAAGGGAGCCAACACGGCCCCACACCCTTCGGGCGAACACTTGGGGGGGCTGGGAGCTTGCGACAAGTCTCCCACATTCACTGTCCTGCCCCATTCTGTTCGCCTGGAGGCCTCCTCCAACCCTGTGGGCGAACAAGAGGAAATCCAGCGGGCCGCCAACCCTGGGGCCCGTGGGCCCCGCGCCGTTTGGGCAGAAGACGAACGCCGGGTCTGACAGGCCAGCTACCGCCCCCCTTTGCCCGATATGCTGTGCCATTCTGTTCCCCCAGGGACCTTGGCAAACTCTTCGGGCCAACCAGACCGGACCCCTGGGACAGCAGCCAATTGATATGACCCAGGCACCTCTCCGCATTCTTCGGACCACAGACCCTCTGGGCGAGCAGAATGGGACTTGGCGAACAACCCTCCCGTTGGCGGCGATGCGACTGGATCGCACCATCAAGGCGTGCCCGGAGGTGATGACCGACCCAACAGCGGTGTCTGTTGAGATTTTACTGAATTTCAAATTTTCTTTAAGCTCTCTTGGGCCCTCCCTGTAGATCCTTGCGCTCCCCGGCGCTTTCGGTGGTTTTCCCCGATGGTCTCCCGAGCCATTCCCCAGGCGCTCCTAAGACGCCTCCGATGGGCTTCGACTTCGACGCACATCCCCGAGAGGCTTCGAAACTGCCCTCAATAGGAGAGGGGTGAACGAGCAGTGCGCCGGGGCAAGCTGCTGGAGCGCTGCAAGAGCTCGGACACGAAGGCGCGGTCTCGCTTCCGCCGCCCGCGCCGCCGCCGTGTTTGTAGATTTTCGGTGCAAGCTGTGCCGTTCCTCCGAGAACCATTCCAGAAAGATGTCGTGGACGGAGTCCACGGGTCAGCCCTAGTCACCTACAGCGCTGGGATCAGCGCGTGCGAGAAAGGCAAGCAGTGGCAGCCGGCGCTGGTGCTGCTGAGCGAGATGCGGGAGGCGAAGCTGGAGCCCGACGTCATCAGCTACAGTGCTGGGATCAGCGCGTGCGAGAAGGGCGAGGAATGGCAGCTAGCGCTGGCGCTGCTGAGCGAGATATGGGAGGCCAAGCTGGAGCCCAACGTCATCTCTCCGACAATGGTTGGCCCAGCGCTCGCGGAGGGGCCCCTCGGTGGCAGTGGACCGGCCCCCTCCAGCGGCCCTTGTGAGCCCCAGCAGGTCCCGGCGCGCTTCCAAGATGGCCCAAGAGCATTCCGAGACGCCCCAGGAGGCCCCCAAGAGGGCCCCGAGACGGCCGAAGACGGTCCAAGCGGGTCTTCGAGACGCGCCCAGAGCGCTCGGCAACGCCTCAGACAGCCTCCGGACGGCCCAAAACGCTCCACGTGGGCTCCAGAAGAGCCCCGAGAGAGCCCGAACACTGAAGAATCGTCCCATTCCGAAGGGAAACGTATATTTTGGCAGTTCCCGGGCTTGCCCTCTTCATAGCGTCCAAGGCGGCCATGCAGGGTCCCAAGATGGCCCCAGGACGGCTCCTGAGGCGTCACTGGCGACCCATGGGGTACCCAAGACAGCCTCAAGAGCGGCCCAGGACGGCCCAAGACGATCCCCAGACGGTCACAAGACTCCAGCCCCCTCCGGCGGCCCCTGCGAGCCCCAGCAGGTCCCGGCGCGCTTCCAAGATGGCCCAAGAGCGTTCCGAGACGCCCCAGGAGGCCCCCGAGAAGGCCCCAAGACGGCCGAAGACGGTCCAAAAGGGTCTCCGAGACGCGCCCAGAGCGCTCGGCAACGCCTTAGACGGCCTCCAGACGGCCCAAGAGGCTCGCAAGACGCTCCAAGTGGGCTTCAAGAAGAGACCAACGAGAGCCCGAACACCGAAAAAGCGTCCCATTCCGTAGGGAAGACGTACATTTTGGCAGTTCCCGGGCTTGCCCTCTTCAGCGCGTTCAAGACGGCCATTAAGGGTCCCAATATGGCCCCAGGACGTCTCCTGCGGCGCCCCTGGCGGCCCACGAGGTACCCAAGACAGCCTCAAGAGCGGCCCAGGACGGCCCAAGACGGCCCCCAGACGGTCCCCATGCTGCTCCAGAGACACCGAAGATTGCCCAAAACAACTCCCAGGCGGCCCTGGTCGGCCTTAACACGGCTCAATAGGCACCCGAGACAGCCCAAGAGGGCTCCAGGAGGCTTCCAGGAGGCCGAAAAGAAGCGCTGGGAGGCTCTTCAACGATCCCCAGAGGCCCCAAGATGACGGCCCAAGAAGCACCGAAGACAGCCCCAACAGCAGCCAAAGACGGCCCAAGACGGCCCGAAGACTGCCCCAAAACGGCTCCAAGCGCACCATGGGGCTCCTCGGCCCGCCTGACGTTTGTTTGGCGCTCCCTCCCAGATTTGGCCCACAACCCCTCGCGTCGGTTTGGAGCCCTGTCCGCGGCCTCTTGGGGCCATGCCGTGTTTCGTTTTTGTCGCCCTCTCGGGGGCCTCTTGGACCAGCATGGGGCCATTTTGGAGGCGTCTGACGCGATCTTGAGCCGTCTGGGGCTATTTGGGGCCGATACCCCAAATCATGTATGGGGCCATTTGGGAGGCGTCTGACGCGATCTTGGGCCGTCTTCGGCCGCTCTGTGCCGACATTCCGAATGATGTGACGACGATGATGCTGATGATAATGACGATGACGATGATGACAATGATGACGACGACGACGATGATGATG